>WUAR02415538.1:0-14391 GCA_015164055.2 Chrysaora achlyos
TAGAATTACATTTTGTGAATTCAGCTAAATTTAGTTAAGATTTTGCCTCTTGAAGGGAAGCTTATTCGAGGATAAACAGAATCTAAGCAGCAAAGAGACACGTATAAAAGACTAAACATCTAAGGGACAAGTATAAGAGACTGAGTATTTAAGGGATTAAGCATCTAAGAGACTAAGTATCCAATGGACAGATATAAGGGACCAAGTATTTAAAGGACAAGTATAAGGGACTTAGTGACTGAAGGACAATTATAAGAGACTAAGTATTTAAGGGACTAAGCATCTAAGGGACATGTATAAGAGACTAAGTATTTAAGGGATTAAGCATCTAAGGGACTATCCAATGGATAGGTATAAGGAACTAACCATCTTAGGGACCAAGTATCTAAATGACAATTATAAGGGAGTAAGTACCTAAGGGACAAGTATAAGATACTAAGTATTTAAGGTACAAGGCAGGTAATAAGTGACTAAATATACATTTTGTTGTGGCTTTGCAGCTACAGTAAAACAAATGAAAACTGTAGTTTATAATTTGTCGGAGCTATGTTTTGAGCGAAACTTGTCTCTGATCATCGTGCAGTGAAGGTGATCGCTGTTTATCTACTTATAAAATGATGTAGGTATGATTGAAAGCTGTGAAGCAATCAGCAGACACACATCTCATTAGTCGTGCAGGTCTTTGGTTAAATCGTAGGTATTGTTGTATGCCCTATTGAGATACGTACCCTTCTACATTCTAGTCACCAGCACCCGAAAGTTCGCCTTGAGCAAAAGGAGATCGTAAAAGAGATTGACTACCAAATCCAAATACGAATCATCGAAGCGAGGCAGTTGTCAGGGATGCAGTTAGATCCTATTTGCACTGTTACAGTTGGCAGTCACAAGAAGCACACTGCTGTGAAGGAGCAGACGAACACGCCGTTTTGGGATGAGGTGAGGGTTTCACTTGATCAACTATCACGGCTACATTACCAAATAGGTAGGCTCGACAGATCCCTAGAGCATCAGTTAAATAGGGGCCCCTAAAAATGTTTAGAGTCCTCACTGTTAACATTAATTTAGTATAGATTTGCTATCACTACTGTGTTTGTGGATGCAAAAATGTTAATGTAGTTATCATAAACCTCTGCACCAGAAAAAACAGAAAAATTTCCGATATTTACAATTTTTTACCATCATATAAAAATAAAAATTTTTGTTCTAGACGTTAAAATCGTTTTTATTTTGATTTACATGCATTATAAGGGCTCCATCATCTTCCAGATGAAATCAAAACAGCCCAAAATACCAAGCAATTCCAAACTCGATCAAAACTTAGCTTCT
This sequence comes from Chrysaora achlyos, assembly GCA_015164055.2. Classification (NCBI taxonomy): domain Eukaryota; kingdom Metazoa; phylum Cnidaria; class Scyphozoa; order Semaeostomeae; family Pelagiidae; genus Chrysaora; species Chrysaora achlyos. Next base: position 1,327 of record WUAR02415538.1, read on the forward strand.
CTCTAATAAATGCGCATATTCTTTTTGTAACAAATGATTTGTCTCATGCAATCATTGAAGTTGCTTTATGTTACGTTCTAAGAATTAGTGTAAATCAGTATTGTTAATACTAACATTTAATAAATTATACAAAACAATGATCTTTGCGTTGTTTGCAGCATTTGATTATACCAGGTTTTATGGTTATATCAGCAACGGCATCAACGGCATCATCTCTCATGATTATATAATCTTCGTTATAAAAGCAACATCACATCTCTTCTACAAGGCTTTTAAATAAGAAATAGAGTCATACTGTGTCCAGTGCAGCCATAAGCGAATTAATCAATTTTTCCTACTTCCTTTTCCTTTATTTTGTAGTTCTTCGTCTTTGACTTCAAGATGCCTGCTCTACTTCTTTTCGATAAAATCATTAACTTCCAGGTATGTCTGATATATAATTTAATGAATACAGTAAATGCAATACAGCAGTTATTATAAGTAGTTATAGATCCAGATAGCTCATATACCATCAATCACCCTTATCATCAAACGTAAAGTACTCAAACTGTTTGCCACATTAAAAGGATGACCTTTGGTGTCAGCAAGATCTGTTTGGAAGGCATGACTAATGGAAAGAGAAAAAGAGGACGGCAATATAAAAGATGGAGAGATAGCATCAAAGCATTGACAAACCTTCGAGAACAACCAAAACAGCTATCCCATGTTAGTGGGCATTCTGCCGCAAGCAGGGTAGCGATTAATGAAGATAGATCCAGCACGATCTTGTACGAGTACGACAAATAAAACAATTGAATTTAGATTTAAAACAATGACCTTGGGATAAATTTGCTTTCAAGGGAGTTAAAATAGTCGCCCTTTTCAAAATTGTAACGTAAAAGTATATCGCTTCTCGTCATATCATCTGAACAGACGAGGTGAAAGATGCAAGGAGTAAAGTAAACATGATTAGCTATTATGCTGGAAGAGAGAAGCCTTTCTTTTAATTAAATAACTGCCTGCGCTGCCTTAAGTCAAGGCGGGGTTGCAAGGAAAGTCAATCATGCATTCAAAGCGGCAGCTGTCTTGAATGCCTGTGAAATGGCAATATTTCACGAAAATTCTTAGGCTTTAAGTTTCTTGTAAGAGGTTCTCTTGATACCGGGACCTTACTGTGCCCTGAGTATTTTTCATTTTATTTCTTCTTATATCATTTAGGCATTCACGGGCAGAAACCTCATCAGCCAAGGTTCTCTAATTGGTGCTTTTAAGGTATGTTACACATTATTTAGGGTCCCAAATTTCAACCCCTTTCGAACTGGCACTTACCACTCAAGGCCTGTAGAAATCTTCTCCCTTGCTGTGGAGGGGGTGTCTTAATACTTTAGAATGACTCCTTTTGGGTATTATTGTAAGTAACCTTGTCCAAGGTTTAAGTTCCTTGAGCTTTTCTTATTAATGCTTCTACCAGGCCGTAGATATATGAGTAAATTATCATGAGACTGAAGATAGACCCACTGTGCACAGAAACTCACAGAGTAGACATCCAGCAAAAACTCGGTGTAACTTTTGAGAGGGGGTATATCGGGGCTCATAACTTGACCAGGGTTATCTAAATATATCAAGAGTTACAATGATATCGTCCAGACTGAAGTTGAAATTATTAATATTGATTTTGCTAGCATTTATAGCATTCGACTTAATCTTAGTAAAGAGTTAAAAACTCATTTAGTTCTTCAAAGCTGCTGTCGAAAGCGTGTTGTTATATGTCGCGGCAGCCGGATGCTTTCAAAAACACTAGAAAAAAGGCTTGATGGTGTCTTTACAAGACTATTAAGATTCATGTTTCTTAGAAAGGACACAAATCTAATATAGAGCTATAAGGGAAAGTGCCACGAGGGCGCCCTTGTAACACATACATTATATAGATCAACTGATAGGGCTAGACAAGCAAAACATGACAGATGCAATGGATGACAGAGCACATGGAGGAAATGGATCAAAGATGTCCGAGTACACTCTCGCCATAACTAACTAAATAATAACCAACAAAATCTAATTTAACTCAATATTTAGGGCGCAGCATCGTTTGGTTGGAGGAAGAAAGCTTTGTTACGAAACTTTGTTAAATCATGTTTAACTTTTTTTTGTAGCTGGATATTGGTACAGTTTATGCTCAACCTGATCATCGATTTATTCGACGTTGGGCTGTACTTACGGACCCAGATGAAACGCTGGGTGCTTCTGGAGCTGGAGTTAAGGTATGTTGATGACAATGTCATTGCCAATAAAGCGGATCTTGGGCTATACCCAACTCGACTTGAATGAGGTTTACATTTATTTATATAGTTTATTGAGCAAGTAAGAGAGCTAAGGAGAACAGAGATGTACCTGATATTGTTTAGCAAGAATACCTTTTACCTGTCTTCTTAAAGGCAGTTTGTCCCCTTTTGTATTTTTCGTTATTTTCGGCCAAGAAATCCACATATCACAGAACATAATACAGCCCAATCTGTTGAACACAAATTCTCTAGAAACGAATAACTAACTGTGTTGATGATTTGTTGTGAAGATATTCCCTGCATTAAAGTGCACGATGCTTTGATTTTTATTGCAATGAAAATTGAACAAAAGTAGGGAATATTGTGTGCTTAATAGTCTGCGAATCTTTCGAGCTTGTCCCTTCTAACCCTAAAATTCTTCTTAATTCTAAAACTCAAAATATATATTTGGTATCAGCTCTAGCTATAAGTCTACCTATCATCCATATCATGTTCTTGTTGTCCATAATTTCATAATAATATTAATAATAATAATAATATTTATTCTCCTTTGGTTTTGATAATATTTGCGATGATTATTGCTTTAAATTTATTGAATAAAGAAGTGTTGCTTTATTCCCTGCCATTGCCGTTCTGTGCTCTTGGTAAAGCGATTCGTATTTTCCTTCCGCTAGATATATAAAGCTGATCTTTCTTTTACGTTATAGGGATATCTGAAAGTTGACATCACCGTTCTTGGTAAAGGAGACCCAATTAAAGTGAGTCTAGCGTCTGCTTCAATCATTTTTGCACCCTGTGAAGATGGCGTTTTGCTCATTGAAACCAACTACGAATTGAATAATGCAGGGGGTTGAGTTAGCCTTAAGCCATTACTTGTTCTTTAGATATTCTAAAACATAGCAAGCTGCTAAAGTTGTATGTATAAATCCTTTAAAGTGCCTATAAGTCAAAACATTATTGCATTATGCATTTCCTACTCAATAGTTTTCGCTCGTTCCAGAGAAATAAATCAATTTTTGAGAACCGCATGTGCCCTTTTTCGAATTTGCATTGAAATAGTTATTATCCACCTTTTTACTGAATAAATTTATTTGACCTTACAGGCGCTTGTAATACAATATAATAAATGTAAATACAATGTACTCTATAGTCCTAAGATTGTCAGCTACAAGACTGTAAGCCCCTACAAACAAATGAGTCTATGGGAAAGATAGAAGGCGAAATTCTTTTATATTTTCGATATAACTGACGTGCCCTTATAACTGACATGCGTTTTTATCTCATTCAAAGGAACCGCCAAGTGTGAAAGACAACGATGACGACATAGAAGCGTGAGTTTCACTATTAGTATTAAACTGGTATGGTTGATTGTATGCACATAGAAGTCACAGCGGGGTCTATCAATTAGAGCGGTGGAGCACAGCTACGATTGATTTAGTAAGATAAGCCCTGTCCACAATACACAAACTAACCTGGTTTAACCCCAGGTTTTTGCTAACCCAGGGTTTTTGCTAACCCAGAGTCTCTTTCTCTTTCGCTCATTCTCTTCTTTTTAGCATACAAAACACAGTCACCATTAAAAATTTAAACATTAAAATAACAAAAATTGAAAACCGTAAAATCATTCTCTAACGTCCACCATCTTTGCCTGGATACATTTTTAAAAGAGATACGCATGCCTACTTTCAACTAACCTGGTTTCGACCTAGGTTTGTGTCCACACTGTAAAATTATGAAATAGCAGTAACTCTAGTAAGTTTGGACGATTGATTAAATTTGTTGTTACTAAAGATAACACGACTTCTACTTAGGTGCTGTAGTTAACTTAGATAATATTGCTTAGATTAAAACTGAAACATTTCCATAATCTTCTGTCTAGTAATATTAAGCTCATTTCATATTTGGATTACAACCTGCTGCTATAATCTGTTAAAGATTCATTTTGGAGCGAATGACGTCAATTCTTCGTTATTCTTCCACAGAAATCTCCTTCTGCCAGATGGTGTTCCTGCAGAAAGGCCCAAAGCCAGAATCGTCGTTAAAATCTATAAGGCTGAAGGCCTGCCGAAGAGTGAGTTTGCAAATAACTTTCGATCAAATATCTTTCACAGTTCACACCTTTTGAAACATTGCAGTTACCAGTCAAGATCTGTAAAAATCTTCTTCTTGATCGGGGTGGAGGGGGGGGGGGTGTCACAATACCTTAGAATGTCTTCTTTTTAGTATTTTTGCCATCATTTGCTGATCAAGATATTCTCCGATGAGTCACGTTTTATTTTAAAGTTACTGAAAACATTTTCAGAATTTGTTCGGTGCCTTTCTTCTTCTTCTAGAACAGCAATATAGTATTTGTTTTACATGATTGATTAATGAAAGATACATGGACCTAACGTTTCAACTATTTGGTTGCGAGCGACAATTCTACATAGATTTCTACATTCTTGCTTTGTTTTTAAATGATTATGTTTGATGTTTTTTCCCACAGTGAACTCGGGACTAATGGCAAATGTTAAGAAAGCTTTCACTGGAGAGGTATGTCTTGCTTGAATACAAATCTTAGCTTTATAATTGATAAGGTTTAAACTATTTGGTGTTCTTCCACTCAATCTGCTTGGTTAGTATCGGGTGAATGTAAATTAAAACAATATTTATCTAAATAAAAAAGATGGCAATTGCTTAAAAAGGCTTGTATTTCTGATAAGATATCAAGCATTCTCACTATTGGTTAAGCTATCTCGAGAATGAAGAGCCGCATTATTTTGAAATATGGTTGATGGCTTTAATTGCCTTTCAAACATGAAAGTAAATCTGCAGCAATATAACTTTCAACCTTGTGAAGGGCTCTGTTCCAGGCCCTCTTATCATAACGTTAGGTGACGTCATAAACATTATCCTTCACATAAATGAAAACATTCCTCAATAACGAAAAATCGACAAGCTAAACAAAATATTTGAATAAATGTCTGCTAGTACAGATTAGGGAAGCTTTAAATTGAGAATAATTTTGGCTTTAAAGGAACTTGCTTGTAAAGTCACCAATATTTATCATTGAATCCGTATAAAATTTGCAAAAAATAAATTATCTAAATAGCTACAAGTTAAAGCAATTGATAAATTCAGATGACATAAAAAATAATTGTTTCACAATTTTTCCTGCAATAAAGCCAAAATAAAAGCTAAACGGAAATATATTATGAATATTTCAGAAAATTCACATGAAGTGTGGATAAAACCTGATTAAAATAAGGGATAAAAATAAAGTAAAAACACTATCCGGCAATAGGATGTTAAATTACCGAAGTTTATAACTTTTTGATGCATATTAAGCCATCAATGATAGTTAAACATTGATAAATATTAAAGCATAAATTATTCAAATATTGTTCTTGACTAAACGCTTTTCAGCGATGTTGTCTGAGCCAACCTTGCTTGGTCATCAGTTGATATTTTGCTTAAAATCCATTAAAATTTCTAATCTATTTTACTTACTGTCTATGCACCTTTAAAAACATATTTTGCTCAAAATGCAAAAATCTTTTTAAAATTAATTTTAAGATTATAACTATTTTTTTCTCTTCCATTCAATCTGCTTGGATAGCATCGGGTGAGTTTGATTAAAACAATATTTAACTAAATAAAAAGATAACAAATAAAATTATTAAATGTTTTGAATAAACTAAACTAAAGAAACCTTTGTTGGTCTTATTTATATTTAAACCTAAATGTGCTTACATTTTCTAGTGTTAAACAACTTTTTTCCTTAAATGAATTTTAAAAATATTTCTAAATTCAATAAGTATACGATATCATATAGGCTTTTGGTAAGAAGTTTTCTGGCTGTAAAACTGCTTTTTGGAATATGTTCCTATTCAGAATCATTTATTCAGAATTTGTTCCTATTCAGAATTGGGGCACAGGGATTAACCCCCTCCCTCTTTCATGCTTAAATCCGTAGACAAGGCTCATTACTACTTCCAGCAATAGAGTTTGAATTGAAATAAGATATTTTCAAGCTGCAACCTTATTAAGCCAATACTTTTAAGCTGCAGCAACCTTATTAAGACCATCTTAAGTTGTTTGTTATTTGAAAGTCATTTGTCCCCCGGAAAAGATACCAAACACGGCGTTTTTATAGACAATTTCCAGATTTCCAGGGTGTCTGTATAACACATGCTTTTGTAGGTCAGAGACTTGGCTGATCCTTACGTCGAAGTTTGTTTTGCTGGTCACAAGGTATGAACACAATTTTATACGCGCCAATCAATGTGCTGCATTTGCGATCACATGATATACCCTATGCAGCTTGATTGGCTGATGTCAAATTGTAAACAAAGTCACAGTTCGGTCAAGCACAAAATTCTCCCAGCGTCAAGTCGCAAAAACGGGGACATTATTATGATTTTATTTTTTTAGTTATATTTACTCTGGCACTCAAGGCTAATGACGTTACGCTATGTGAATTAATCTTAATAAGGCATAGACGGAGGTCATATAGAACGTGGTAGCTACTGTCGGTTTTGCCAAACTGTGGAAGGTAGCATTTACGGAAAAGGGAAACATGGAAGCTGCCATCCAGACGGAAAGATTATTCAAATAAATGGAATGGCAAACAATCTTGGATTGTATGAATAGAGAACCTTGAACGAGAATACCCTGTTGTGAGGGTTTGCACTCTGCAACCTGTGCAAAAAAAAAACAAAAAACAAGGAGTAAGATACCAGTGATTATTCGTAATTTAGGTTATTCGCACCTATGGATTAATGCAAAAGGAAAAAACTTGAAAAAAGAATAATGTTTAACCTTGGAACCCTTGTCCCTAACGGACTAAACAAACAGTTTTCTTTTTTATGACATTATTTATTCACCCTTTTTCTTTTAGCTATTTTCATATAATACTATTTTCAAACTCTAACTGTCACTTTGATAAAGAGCTAGGCCCGAAACGTCAGTTTATTTCCTATTCATGGTATTGGAATTTTTTCTTGACTATTTTTTATCGTATCCATAACTAGCACACGCCACTCCATGTTTGCATGTTTTATTCTAGGTTATCAGAAGTTGTTCATTTCTTTTCAGCAGAAAATGATTGATCTTTAGCCCACCTATACTTCTGTTAGTTCTTTATCTGTAGTACAATTTAGAAGTATTTTTTTTTAACTCTGTAGCTGTTATCTTCACAGGCTCGCACAAGTGTTAAAAAGCATACATATGAGCCAGAATGGAATGATCAAATCACTTTTGCTGAATTGGTGAGGCTTTTTTCTTTTCATTTTTGTAAACTTGTTGCACTGACTTCGAGATAATATATAAATGATATCAGGTTGAAAGACATATAGCAAGCTCTTTTACAACAGCTAAAGTATGTCTATGGCTGGTCAAATCAAGCAGAATGGTCATGCCTGCATTAATAAGATCTGCTATAACTTGTTATTCAGTGGTCTCTCGGTAGTTCACTAATGTCTTGCTAAGAAGGGAAGAGCTGTTGCAAATGTTGTCATGTTTCAACAGTTTTTTTAAAACCTTCATTTCTTACCCATTTTATCATCGAGAAAGACAATTTAATCTTCCTTTCATTTCCAAACGAGCATGCCTTTCAACCATTCACTCTACTAAAAAAAACTAAACTATGTTTTTTCCAGCTGAAACTGCATCTTTATGCAGAGCTTTTATAGCTGAAAAAAAAATTAAAAAATACTAAAGTGTTTTTATTTACCAAGAAAATTTATGATGTCGAGGATTGTAAAGCAGTTACTTGGCGTTCTGTAACCGTTTACTCTTGTATATCACTCCCTGCAAAGAGGATTGAGAATCTTAAATAGCTCACTGTCCATTATCAGACATTTGACTTTGCAAAAATGCAACTAAAACTGTTTATAAAACTCAAAATGATCTACTTTAAACATCGAGCGATTTCTGACGTTGCTACTCAAAATAACTGTGGAAAGTGTAGCTTAAATTTCTAAAAAATAATTGGTTCTTATTTACGGGTTTACTGTCTGTTCTCTTTCATAGTATTCTAGCAAATATTTGAAAATCTTTTGCTTGGATATGTTGATCACAACAAAAACTTTTATTCCTCCATAGTTTCCTCCACTGTGCCGCCGTATCAAGGTGCAGCTTAAAGACAGGTATTTGCGTTTTAATTTATTTTCACATTTATATATATATATCATATCTATATATTTCTAACAGTTAACCGTCATAATGTCCTTCACCAATCTTCGCCACATTCTTCTATCCTCAGCAAGTCCCTCAAGTGCTGCAATTGTTTCCTCGGGTATTTTATTGCTTAATTTTAGGTTGATGTCCACCGATGCAACATTATTTTTCTATTATCTTTATCTACGTTAAGCTTGATCTACCTCTCTTTATTCGCACTGGTTGCAGTGATTCGTATAAGGCTAGCCTAACTGGCGTTTGTCTTTCAAGTCTCAACAAGTGAGACAAACAAACAAAAAATATTAACAATCGATAGGATGAAGTCTCTTTACATTTATATCATATCATAATTTGTAGAATTATTCCTTGAAATTTTTTGTGGCGCAGCAGACCGGGTTTTCCTGCATGGGAAATCAGATTACAGAATATTTTTTGACATCTCTTTAATTTGACTTCTAATCTACTTGTGTCTAGTATGATTTTCTCAAGAAATCCTCATGCCTTTTTTTTTATTTATCTTTAATGTCTATGCTGTGCATTGTTCAGAATGCGACTCTTAGACATACGCTGCTAAATTCAGCCAATTTTGTGCGGTCTTCTGCGATTATTTCTTTCCGCAAAATACATCAACCCTGGCCAGTTATTGCCTAAGATCAGCTAGGAGCTGTATTTAATGGACGAACCTCTTTGTGGAAGTGTTGCTGCGGTTGCCCCTGTCCTGTTGTGTCGTCCAATCAGCCTGTCCCTTCCACGCTTATTTTTGGTATGTGCCTTAATGTGCCTTATGGTCTCTGTGGCGCAGTGGTTAGCGTGCTAGAATTTACAGCCACCGAGTTGAGTTGTGAGTTCGAGCAACTGTCATGCCATCTATGATCAAAGAGATCGGGCAAGCTGTTGCATAATTGTGTTTCTCTCTACCCAGGAGTATGAATAGGTACCTGGTTGGTAGTTATGATTGCCGTGTATAGTTGCATCATGCTATATGCTATATGCATCCAGACCAGAGGGTTATCTGTACAGGCAATTGAGTGGCCTTGGGCTAGAAATATGACTATAAAACTGCACATTATTATTATTTAACATCAAACGTAACATCGCCCTTCTCTGTTAATCTTATAAGCATTTTGCTCTCATGTTGGGTCTCGTTGCGTGATACTGACCATGCGTTTTTATCTTTTAGTGACTCTGTCACAGATGAGGTCGTTGGCACACATTTCATTGATCTGTCTCAAATATCCAACGACGGAGCCAATGGTGAGTGCTTTGTATCCGTTTTATTCTTTCTTACTGTCATTCATTGAAATATTTAATATTCTGTCGCCCCCCCCCCCACTCCCTGCAGAAAGCAAGTAAGGTATGCCAAACCACACCTCTTGGTCGTATGTTCAGAGAAGGATTGTGTTTGATCTTTTATTGCTGGTTTATTTTTCTGCGTATGAAAATGTTTGTCAGATGACAAACAATGTCACCAAATTGGGTTGTTCTTGAATATATCGCATACCTAGGAAAAAATCTGGTAAAACGTTAAGATCTAGTGAACTAAAATTCTTAACCATAGACTCAACTATTGTAATTTGTACGATTCTAATTGTAAAATATTTAACTGGAGCTTGTTTCTTCATTTTTCCTGGAAGTTTAAGATCTGAGGATCTTCAACTCTTGTAAATATTTCATTTGCATTGGAAAATTCCCTTCTTTTTGGCCAGCAAAAAATGTAGGTTACACTTTCAGAATGTCATGGACAATTTATCCAGTACATTAGAAACTTTCAAAACCAATCTGTCACATAGCCAAGTTGAAACTGCTTTTAATCAGTCCGATAAGTCATTCATCAAATTTGTTCCTAGTTTGTCTGTTTTGTGTAGAGATCTCAATTTTCCATCTAGATCACTGTTATTGTCTCCTACTTTTGAGCCTGTAAATATTTGATTCCGTGTATTTCTTCTACCTTCCTCTCTACCGCCTTATAGCTGTAATAGCTTTAATCTGATGCAAGTGTATTTCATCTCATCTGCTAAGGGAAGGCCTTTCACGGCCAAATTTGATTGAAATGAGTTCCTCAATAGTCTTTACGTCTTTTGACGTGGGATGGAAAGCCATCCTCATCTCTCATCTTGTTATCCGTGCTGTCCAACAACTCCAAAGAGTATGCCTCACCCATATAGCTCTTCGCTTACTTCCCTGCTCTATGTTTTATTTTTAAGTATCCCAGATACTTCAGACTATTGGTTAATCGTGCTGTGTGTCAGGTTATCACCACACCAAGTCATTTTCCAAACATTAACTTCACAGAGGCCCAAAGGTTGCATGAGATCTGTCTGTGTATAAATACCGTTCTTTTTAACCAATTATATTCTTGCTTTTGCTGGCCACGCCAGGATGGATAACGGAGCTTTGCACATTTGATAACTGCAAGAAGAAGAAAAAAGAGAGGGAGGTCGAAAGAATTGTCGAGGGTTTGTACATTTAAAAGCCTTGTGTGTTCATTGTGCACTTTGGCCTATGCACCTCTGTTCTATGTGCACTCTGGCCTATGCCCTTTTGCACCTTTTGAACTGCGGCATATGCACTATTATATCGTGTGGTCCGTGTGTCATGATGCACTGATTCTATATAGGCCTACAGTTTGGCTGCCGTGGTACGAGATACCAAATGACTTGTACCAAATGCCAAGATATCCAATGCCCTTTCTAGGCGCTTCATGAAAAGTGCTTTCTAAATTGCTCTATGCCAAGAGGCCTTGTCAATGTCCCTGTCCCATGTCGCTTGATTTAACTTCTGTCTGGGTGTTTGTAGCTGCTAAAGTTTCAAGCGCCTTTCTTAAGATGAATGGTCTCTGGAATGAGCTCTCAAATTTCCTGTTTTCTGGCTCTTTCAACGTATTTCTATCCAACATAACTCTCTCCGTTAACCATGTTTGCACTGTTTCGACATGCAATTTCCAAGTGTATTGGCACCTATTTAAATGCTTGTAATTGGTATTTTATGCAATTGCCAGCTTATAATAGCAGGTCCTCTCTTAGTCCACCTCAACGAAAGATCCACATGCTATGAGTTATGAGTTTCTAATTGAAACGTCAGCCCGTGCGAGGAATCATGTGTCTTTCACAGCGTGAGCTGTGTTGGTGGAGTATCCTAGTTTCTTGTGTATCAGAAAGCTTTTGCTATCATAAGTCTCAAAACCCAAGCATAATATTGGGTATAGGAACGCTCGACTACGTCTGATAGAAGATCATATGATACACATGAAGATAGGTCGGGTGTTCATTGCTGTATCAGCTTGTGTGGTCTATCATGTGTTTCTATCTTGCCAAGTATTGCAGGTCTATTTATCTATCTACTAGTTACTGTACATTGCCTACAATAGGTATCTTGTACAGAGTGTTATATAGCATTTGCTCAGACTCAGGTATGGAGAGCAAATGCCGCATCAGACACGTCGGCCGGTCGGAATCATGCCGTCCGACCGTATCTCTGGACGTATTAAAAAGTCCGATGCTACTTTCCTGCTGTAAGTTGAAACATGGGTTTTATAGAACGTTCGTGAAAAAATCTGCCTTTGCCAAACTGTCTGCTTATGTTAGTGATTTACTTGATGAGTTAATAATGTACGTGACACTGTACGTGACCTCTGCAGTTGCTTAGTGAACAGTGTTCCAAAAGCTCCAGATTCTATGATGGACTGGCCATTCCACCTGTTGTACCGCAATAGCAAAGTACTGTACTCGCTTAACGTGCGTAATAATAGGAAAATAGGTTGCTGCATTGTTGTTGTCCTCAACCTAGCTACCGGTTTGTGATGAGAAAAGGCCAAACTCATACACTCGCATCGATTTGATGGATGCTTCAAAGTGTTTTGGGGTTTGCAGCTGAGTACTTATCTTCTTTGCCTGTTAGAAGAGTGTATTGGAAGCTCATGTTAACTGTGGTAAATGAAGGTGATAGAGCCACACTTGCCATCAATGTCCCATATTTCTGATTTGGTGTAGAACAGTGCGTTAGTGACATTGCTTCTTCAAACATTCAGTAATGTCATAGCGTCATCTTTTCATTGCGAATCGAAGGCAAGCTCTCTTACAACAGCTAAAGTATAATGTCTATGGCTGGTCAAATCAAGCAGAATGGCCATGCCTGCATTGTTAAGATCTGCTATAACTTGTTATTCAGTGGTCCCTCAGTAGCTCACTCATGTCTTGCTAAGAAAGCAAGTGCTGTTGCAAATGTTGTCGTGTTTCAACAGTTTTTTAAAAATCTTCATTTCCTTCCAGTTCTTTTCTCGCGAAAGACAACTTTCTCTTTCTTTAATATTCAAAAAAGCATCCATTTTAACCATTCACTCTTAGCTACTCGCAAAAACTAAATTAATTTTTTTTCCCAACTGAAACTGCATCTTTATGTAGTGCTTATTCTTTACTCTTTGGCATTAAAATTCTCTTGCATTTTAATATTCAGTTAGAAACTAAAGCAAGAGAAAAGTTCTATGGCTGTAATGCTTATTTTCGAGATCTAAATATGATAATTATAAAATAAGCCTTGCGTGTATTAACCATTAATAGTTTTCTATTTTTTTTAAATTGGAGCTACCTGCTTCTTAAAATGCATTTATGTAAAATATAATAGCTAAAATGATTTAAATAGTTGATTG
>WUAR02416649.1:0-14385 GCA_015164055.2 Chrysaora achlyos
ATTATTATCATTGTTGTTGCTACTATTGCTATTATTATACAGAGAAAAGCAATAAAAAATACAACATTTCTTGTTGTGACTCAAAATTTCACGCTACTCAGCAACTATCAGACAGCTGATTTTTCTACTTGGCGTCTTGCATGCAAAAAAACGTGAAATCTTTAGACACCAAGAAGAAAAAGCCTCTTCACCTTTTTATATATGCAAGACAACAAGTACAAAAATCCACTGTCTGATGACTGCTGAGTACCGTTAAACTTTGAGTCACAACAAGAAATGTTGTTTTTCTTATTGTCTCTGTATAACCCCCTCTGCTTTTACTGCATACACTGTAAAGACCAGTTTAGATAGCCACAACCTGTAAATTTATATTATTATTATTATCATTCTTGTTACTTAGTTACTCTGAAAATTTGCATACTTTTTAAATTCTCATGCATTTCTCTTTCAAGGACAAAAATTATACAGTCTAACATAGGATAGTTTTCCATTTCCAAAACAAAAAACATGTTTTGTTTTAAATAAAGTAATCGTGTAAACTTTTTAAAAATTAAAGCAAATTTTCAAACTCACTGATCTGTTGAGAGTTCTTGCAGCTCTGAGCTCCTCCACAAGATGTGACATATTTAAATCTCCAGATTCCAGATTACTGTCAAGAAGTCTAGAAGTTGATTTAACTGGAGACATAGATCTGCTCATGCGATCTTTGATCGAACTTAGTCTTGACATAGCTGTAGGCTTGTTTCTTGACTTTTTTATTGGTGGACTCTCTTCTTGATCTTCTAAGTATGCACTAAAAAATAATCATGCAGATAAACAAATCAGGTTAAAATAAGAAAATACTAGTTCATCAATAGTACTAAATAGTACAACAAATAATTAACCCCAATATTATAAATTCTGGAGCCACAATCTTACTGGAACTAAAAGGAACTTACTTAACAAAACTAAACTTAAATGAATTTCCTTTGAACACTTGCTTGATTAAAGATGTATAGGTTATGGTTTTCAATTAAAACCAAGTGGTTATTATACTACTATATTTATTGTTATTATATTTTTTTTTACTTTAAAAATAGTTATTTCTTGGAATTCGATCAGAGGAGGACCCAAGAGAAAAGCAAGATTCATGCAATAGAGAAGACCCTTGACTGGTAGGCGTGCGACAGCATGCGCACACCCAGGCACACACCTAAACGTCACCAGAATCAATCGTTCACCAAGATATTTGTTTTCATTGTTGAGAGAGTGAATTATTGGATTAATTGCACGCGATGAAGGAGCGATCTGTAAGCGCAAATTCTGTTTTCATCCTCTTGTGCTTTCTATGAAGCTATGGCGGACCATAGTTCAACATTATTATACTTACAACAATACAGCTATCAAACATCCCTCAAAAAAAATAAAATTCCCCAAATAAAGGGCACGTGCATTAACTAATTTCAAATTACTGCTAGTTTTAAAATCATATCCTTCATTTTTATTGAAGAATTCAAAAGTGAATGATTTATTTCTTAAACTTCTTTTCTATTGTTTTGTGATGTGTTTAAAGTGGCCCTATCACTTTTTGGGAGTTTGCATTTACGGAAAGAGCTTTTATAGTAAGTAAGGATGACATTTACAACACTTTGATAGCCTTTGTCGTTTTTGAGTTATGGCCGTTTGAAGGAATAAATTGATGATGCCAAAGCATGGGCCTGTTTCATGTTCCAGACCAGAGAAGAATACAAACTAAGAGCCTGGGAAAAGGCCTGTCAACAGATTAAAGATTTAAGAGTTGAAGATGCACACTACTGGACAAAGGCACATATGAAAAAGATTTAAATCTGATCCGACACTTCATTCTGAAGATATGATACAATTATCACTCATACCATGGTCTGTGCCTTTGAGTACATTCCTGCTATGACGTCATAAACTACTTCCTTTGCAAGACCACAACTCATAAACGTTTTGTAAACATAATTCTTCCTTACTATCAAAACTCTTTCCATGAATGGAAACTCTCAAAAAGTGATAGGTCCACTTTAAGTCCTTGCTAAATTCAAGGTTCTTGTCTCAAAATTTACCCAAAGCTTATTTAAGCTGCTTAAATTTGCAACAGTTCTTCAAATCACTTCATCAGTTTTATAATCTGCTTTGATTTTCTAGATCCAGGATTGCTCATACTGATTCAAGATGAATAATCCTTTATTTAGAATCTTATTTACAGACTAAAACATTCACAGTGTTAATCCCAAATTTAAAACTTTTGGGCAAGACCACTATGTATTAAGCTTCAAAACAGCAGGATATTTCAGGGCAATCACTAACAGTTACTGTTCCAATTACTGTTAGGGCTACTGTTCCAATCAGTTATTGGATAATAAAGCAATATAAACTGGTTGTGCAGGAAATCTATAGGAACCTTGATGTGACTAGAGAGGGTTCATGTCCCTTGCTTAATGTTTCCGTGAGGTATCATTCATTCAGAAGCCTTTTAGAAATAATGACAAAAAGCCTGCCTCCATTTTGTCACTTACAGCTGTCCCACCACAGTTAGAGGGTTTCTTATATCCCCATTTTTCTTAAATGTCCAATTAGCATAACATGAGACAACCACAGACCAACGAGCTTGCTCACCTTAAAACTTTATCTACCTCATTTTGGGTTTACTTCAGACCTTTTACTTTAAAACTGAGAGTGATGCTGCCTGCTGGACTACACACACTACACAGCTCTCAAGCTTAGTGAACTTGCTTAACTTAAAGTTTCAGACATGGATGCTAGGGGCTGCAGGGATTGGATTTTGTTTAAGAAATGGAATAGTTGAATTTTACCCTAAATATGGAGGAGTAAGAGCAAAATGGTTCTAGAATCGAAAAAAAGCAAACATAGAACGACGTTGTTTTTGTGAAAATGTCACAGCTAAACCAAGTGGCTGGTTATGAGTGACAATCAACAACGAATCATTTCCTTTCTTGTTTACCCCTCGTTGCCTGGGGCATGAAACAGATGACAACAAACAACCCTATTCTACCCTACTGAAGTTACAATCTAATACTTTTCAGAGTTCAACAGACCACAGAATATTGATGTTCAAAGATATATTAAACAAACATAGTATAGAAGAAACTTAACAGAGAGTAGACGTAGAAATTCGCGATAAGATGGGCCTAAATGTTGATAATGGCAGGACTCACGTCTTGCCAATTACCTTTCAAATTCTCCTTCTTCAACCGCTGATATTCTCCGTTTGCTATCACGTAGTGCTGTGTGGAGGCTTTCTTTCAAATCTTGCAAATCTGGGTAAGATTCTTCTTCGCTTTGATACTTGTCAAGACTTGCTTGCCAAGCTACATTTGTTTGTTTTAATAAGTCTTCATTTACTTTCGCATTCCGATCCACCATATTGAAATTACTTGGCCTCTGGATGAAAGTATTAAGCAAAATACGGCGCCGAAATACAAAGCACAAAGCTCCTTCACAGGGTTGCAAGCAACGGTCTTATATTTGAAGATTTTAATCATAAACCTAAAATGAACAACAAAAGGAAAGATGAAATTGGGACTAGGATGGTCAGTTTTATCAACCTTTCTATTGGCGATCCGAACTAAGGTGTAGAAAAATAAATAGGCTACGTACTACAACATACTACGCAACTACACTAGGCAACAGGCAGACAAAAAGGATTTTGTGCCATATTTTACCTAATGCTGTTATCAATTTCCCAATTAAAACGAGTCATCCATGCAATTTAGTCATCAGGGAAACGGCCAATCACAACACAGTTTGGTTTGAGGGAAAATTTTTTGAAAACACGAAAGAAAGACAAAATGGCCCTTTTGTTGATTTTATAGAATTGGGCTTTTGGCGATAATTAAATTGTAATAAGAATAGCGTACCAAAGAAAACCCAGATGATAATAGATCAATAAGATTTATTGCATCAAAATTATCTTTTGTTGTAGGCTAAAACAGGTTCTACAGAGGTGGTTCGAATAACAAATATTGATTGCAAACAATTGAAAACAACATGGGAAGGAAATTGTGCAAAACCTATCAGCAATGTATTCCGGACATTAGGCTCTGTGATGTGTGAATTTTGTGGCCACAAAAATAGCAATGAACACAATAGGGGACAAGCAAGTAAAAAACAAAAATTTCAAAAAATTTTAGTTAAAAATTTCACATTTTAAGAACTCTTAATGATGAATTATGGCAAAAATTATTATCAATTGAACTTTTCATTACTAGAAAAGAATATCAGTTGTTTGTGAAATCATATCTATAAAGTTATCTAAGTTAATATAGTCAAATTTGAATAGTAGCATAGGCTGGATAAGCGATCCAGTTGATGGTAAAAAAAGTTAAGTTTAAAGTGCCAGTAAAAGTGTAAAAGCTTATTTCTTATTTATAAATCATTCTGCGATGCGAGTTTTCGTGGAAAATTTTGTATTTCATTCACCAATTTCTTTGTTTCAATTTTTATGTAATCATTCACCATGTACTTTGTTTCAATTTCTATGTAGCCAATCAACGTGTAGCATTAATGACCACGTGATAAAACCCATGTATCTTCATTGGCTGATTTCAAAATGTCAGCAAAGTCACAGTTCGGTCAAATACAAATTCGCCTTTACATTATGGCAATAAATAAGTCAACTAATTAGACAAAAACAATAACTTGCGTAACAAATTATAATAGGAGAGTTACTACATACAATTACTACAAGAATCACGGCTTCGTTGTACCATATAAAACTAGATATATATTCGAATTTGTAATAGTGCAAGCCAAGAAGACAAGAACCCATGATAAGAAACATTAAACAGGTTCAAACGTTCTTTCTTCAAGTCTACAATATTGTTCAATCGAGTGTGTGATCCAGTCTTCTGAAACTATGTGAGGTTTACGAGGCAATTGTCTGATCCTCGTTCTCAACTGTGGCAGCCTCGTTGTGTCCCTAAAAAGATAAAAACTGCTTTCAACGAAGATTAAGCAAATAACTTTAAAGGCCTTTCAAAAAGAATATACGAGAAGAAGCAACTGGGCTTGAAGAAGAAATGTCTAATTTTGGTGTTTTCTGATACGATTTTAGATATGTATACATAATAATTAATGCAGATGATCATTAATAGCTATTAATGCATTAAGCAACTACGAGTTCTCTTCTGTTCTAGCAGCAACGTAAACGTCATAAACTAAAGTTATCAAAGTTTGTTTTCCTCGAGCTAGTTTAACTTTCAAGATCATTGGTGGATTTGACTTGGGTAATCTCATATTTATATTTGAATTTTTTATGTTTCTAAAGCACGATTATGTAATTTAGTTTTGAAACTAGCAGTGTGATAATTGGTCTTCACGTTGTTTCAGGGTTGCAAATTAGCTCGGGGCAAATTTTTCAATGTTGGAATTTTTCAAAAATTAAATTTCGCGTATCGTAACTGCCTGATATTTTTTTGGCAAAGCAATAAAATTTTGCCTTTTTTTAGCTAATATAAAAACTTTTTTGTTATGTCCTTTCATAATATTTCAGAAAATACTGGATAAATCAACCACTCGAGTGTGTGGAAGTCATGTCATGTGTACTGGAATTTGTTTGAAATTTTGCAACACATTTTAAACAAAAAAAATTCTGGAATTTGGTTGTGACATGGCCAGCCATTACTTTTGCTGTTTGGCCTAAAGTAACGCTGTATGACATTATATAGAGCAAAAATTAGAAGGTTGTACTTACAACTTGTCTACTAAAATATGTGTAGTATCGTTATCAATGCAAGCAGAGAGCTTCCCACCATAAAATTGAAATTCCAAAGATGGCAGGTCGAGTTCATGGGTGGCTTTATCCTGGAGGAATCGAAAAACATAAAACAGTCTTGATCTGAGATATCATGACAGGAACAAACAAGCGTGTAGAAGATTGCTGAATATCCATACTGGATCCATATTTACAGCTCTCGAACCGCTTCCATGCTTTTGATGACGTCATCAAAATGTAAAAGTTGGCAAATTTGATTATAAGAGTGATCATCAGAAAGCTTGTGATTAATATATCAACATAAGGCCTTTGGGTTGCCATTCGAAAAGATTGATATATAGCGGGCTTTAAATTATTTAAACTCGTTTTGATGTTACCATCGATCACGTGCCGACAAAGCAGAATTTGAAAGCCCCAATTTTTGGTAGGAAAATCAATGAAAGCTGTAGGAGGCAAGATAAAAATGACAGTTTTCATCATTAATCTCTAAACGTTGGGACGTTCGCAGGAGCTCATTACATTTTAATACTTATCCGATTAACAACTCTTGTTCGGCGGATTGCTTCTGAATCGTTAAAAGCATAAAACATGAAATAATAGAATTTTGAAGCCATTCTTTCAGTGACTTTGATAGCAGAAGCGGCAATTCCTCACGCTTTGGCATATCTTTTTGTATCTGTATGGTTCGCAAGCCAAGAAGCTTTTCGGTCTTTAGCCGTTTGTTTCTCGAGAGCTGAAGAGAACGGCTGCCAGTGGCCTTCGGTTCCTACGCCAATGATCTGGCCAGCGCTCAATACAGAAAGGCTTTCAATAAAGAGGATAATGAAAATACTTTAAAACTTACACTTGCTCGATTGCCAATCTCGGCCCAACGATCCACATATGCTCTGCAAAGATAAACAAAGACAAAAAGTGTAACTACAACACTGGGATTTAGAAACCCTCCAACATTGCTTAGATGTTAGATAGAAAATATCAGACATTAAATTCTGGATATTAAATATAGATATTAAATATTAGATGGTAGTACTAAATAAACTAGATACTAAACAAATCAGAATACAGAAAACCCTAAGAAAAATATGTGAATAATTAGGTAGGGAGTATACTGAGATGTATCATGTAGTAGACTGTGTTAACTGGAAATGTTCTCTTCCAACTTCTGCTTTGCATGGTATAATAACGATAAGACTGGGCGTTCCTTAGTTTTTGCTCAAAAGGCAATCTATGTAACATAGAAGAAATTAGTATTTCATTCACCAATTCGTTTGTTTACATTTTTGAATAGCAAATCAACATGCAGCATTTCTGACCACAAGATAAAACCCATGTAGCGTGAATGGCTGATGTCAAACGTAAACAGAGTTCGACATACCTGCATCTTCGAAAGAGACCGAGCGGGGAATCATTTGGAAAATATCGAAATTCAGTTTCAGCTATTTGATCGTCAGTCATCTCAACCTTTATAGAAAGCAAAGAAAAAAAATTTAATATAAATCAATTTATAACAAATGCCACAAGGATCTTTCCAACTAAAGATTGACTGTGTTCAGAAGCACTCTCATCTTGAATCGTCTATTAAACTGGACGCTCAAACGACGACTTTATAGTCATAGTCATAGTCATAGTCATAGTCATAGTCATAGTAATAGTCATAGTCATAGTCATAGTCATAGTCATACATCCACAAAAATAGAGCAAATATTAAAATCTACGACGACTTATATGAAGTTGCAGCAAGAAAGCACTATTTCCAAAGCGCAAATTGACTGGTTCTGTAAAAGCTTCAAAAGAATGAAGCCAACAAACGGCAACTCGCGCAAAATCGCGCGAAAATCTTTGCTTAGAGATTGTTTTATTTTTTCATGGCATAGCTACATTTTAGTCGGAAATTACCGATGACGTCATAGCAGGGACCTGTCTAAAGTCACAAACCAAAAAATAAAACAAAATAAGTGCCTATGACAGAACCTTGCACTAGCTAAAAAATACAAAATTCAAATAGTACATCAATGGTCAGAGGGCACCCATGCACCACATTTAAAGCTAATTGGGGTATCGATTATGAAGATACCATTCTTACTCATGACAGGGTCTTTAGACAGGTCCCTACTATGACGTAATCATTAATTCCCTTCACACGGCCATAACTCAAAACAACAATGGATATTGAAGTTGGGTAAACATCATCCTTCCTTACTATTAAAGCTTTTTTCCAAAAGTGCAAACTCTCAAAAATAATAGGTACACTCTAATGTTAAATGGTTGGCTAATCTCTAACCTTCTCTTTCATTCCTTCAAATGTATTCTCAAGGCGGTCCGGCGATAGTTCTTCAGTATAACTATCTCCAAATCTGTCGTAATTCTCTGCAAGTTTATCTTTGGTCTGTGGAGTCGCGAATATCAAATCTTGCGGCTTATAGGCCAGTACCTCGTCTTTTTCCTGCAATTGAATCACGAATATTGAATCGCGAATATTGAATCACGAATATTGAACACACTGTATAGAATTAGCTGTTTAGGGCTAAGCTCGTACCTAAAGAAGTCCAAACTAGATGTATTAAACTTAAGGATAACAGGCTAGAATCACCATTACGATGTTTGCTATTTTAGTATTTTAGTAGAGAAGACTATATGATAAGCTCAGATATGCATGTAGGGGTCTATGTATGTATGTAATCATTTCTATTACGTGAGTTACAGGGCTAAGCTAGAGCTTGTTCAAAGCTTGGACAATCAAATTAAACAAAAGAAAAACATTTACTAAAGACAATCTACATTAGTTCAATATATAAGAGTCCATTAACTTCCTGAAAAATAGTCGCTTTAGAATAAACATTAAAAGTTTACGATAGCTATGACAAATTTAGTTTATACATACAGCATGATATAAATATAAGTGGTAAAATCAATAAAAGAGAATAAAACCATCATGACCTTTGTGTGTTTCACACTTAAAAATATCCATATAGTAGCTGAAACTACGTTTTTTGAACTGTTCTATGGAGGACGCTTGCCTTACAGTAATCAATTCTAATTCAGAAGGCAATGACAGAATTCTCGTTCTCCAGCAAGATAACTGCAGTGTAGTTTCAAGATAATAATGATAAATAAAAGAAGAATATTTAAGAACGAGTTCCCTGATTATCTCTAGTACCATGCTCATCAAGATTAGATTAAGATTGAGACTTTCAGAGTTACTTCGACGAGTACAAACACTACAAGTCACACAGACACACAGTAAGATATATAATAGCAAAACTTACCAAACAGGTCACAAGCCAAGCAACAGAAACGACATCACTGTCTCCTCGACTAAAAAGGAAAACAAAGAGATATCAGCAAGAAATTTGATTCCATCATTTGTAGGTAAAAGTTGTAGGCAACAAGGGTCGTGGGTTCGAGCCTTATTCCACATAATTTGTTATCTTTTGTTAAATGTACGAGGAGCAATGACATACCAGTTCCTAAGTTAAATGGAACCGAGGAATGGAACTGGGGAACGGGCGAATAAAACAATTAATTATTAGAAGGAACCAGGTGTGAAAAGCTCTGGCTTTGGCAACAGAAATATTCTTTTTTGTAATTTCGACACTATCGTCGGAAATACCTCAAATGAAAGCAAAATCGTAACTTTAAAAGTAACAAGGCTTTTCAGTAGAAATACGACAAGAAGCAAATGGGCTTGAAGAAGAAGATATTTCTAATTCTATACCAAGAAAAATCAAGATAACTAAGATTTCACAAAGCTTTTCATGTTCTCTTTGACTTATGTTGACTATACCTGATGACGTTCTTGACTCGCAAATTCACTTTGTCTGCAATCACGCAGTGGGTAGTTGTAGATGGATTTTGAATGAATGTTCCACCATGCTGAAACAGACAAAAACAAGCATTAAAACAACAAATTAATTAAACAAATACTTGAATCTTGCATTACTTTCGTTTCTGCAGAGCATGGCTCTTTTTCGTGTGTAATCAATAGTTGACTGTAGGTCCGAAACATGAATATGACCAAGAAACAAGCAGCAAGCTTAGATGGTGCATACATAAGAATGTTACGGGCAGCCCTTAACATCAGCTTCAGTGATATGTTCGGTCACATGTATCTCCTAATTGGCATAATCAATAGCACCTTAAGTTCGGCAGATTGCGCACCAACACGAGGCAGTTATCTTTAAAGATCCCTGTTCTGTGTGGCTTGGTTTAGACATTCATATTAAAATTAAACCATTCGTGGATGTTTTCAAGTAATCTTTGAGGTGGTTTACCTCTCTTGCCACTAACCATGCCTTCGAACTATATTTTCAAGAGACCTCTTACTGGGATCGCTTGATGCGACCGTACAGCTTTAAGGCCATAATTTTTATGATAGATATAATTGGATTCAGCGATGTAAGTTTAAGGAGGTCCTCAATTTCAATATGATCTGGAAGTCTGTTGTTAGTCATGAATCTCATGTCATGATGTGGTTTTGGAAGGTCTCAATGATCTTAACTAGAGAATACGAAGGTCTAGCGATCTGGAAGTCTGTTGTTAGTCAAGCATCTCATGATGTGGTTTTGGAGATCTCAATTATCTTAGAGAATACGAAGGTCCAATTCACACATTCGACTTATAACAAGACAAGTTCACCTTTGTTCTTGAATAGCATTAAAATAACAATATTTGAAGCAACAATGTTTAGTTTTAAAATTAGATAATTGTGCGTGTCAATGGTCACTAAAACAAAAATACCAAATTACAACTTGTCGTACAAGACACGGGATCAACTAAAAGATCTTGGAAATAAAATCTCACAACGTAGCTTCAAGATATTTTATCCTATTCCTTACCAAACTCTTGACTGACATGTGATCTTGCTAACATTACTTTTACAACAAAACATAACATAACAATTAATTTGCAAACATGTGATTTTACTTACTTCGGCTATCTTCTTCTCGAGATCATGCTTTGAGAACTCTTTAGATCCATTCATTACACAGAACTCGTGATCTCTGAAGAGCTTTGAAACCTGAAATTAAACAACTTTGAATTAGACAGGCACTGTATTTAGTAAGATTGAAAGGCAGAAACGCCGCAAGACAACAAAAACAATAAATTTAAAATCTATTACAATATTTCGTCCTGTCATGCAGGACTTCTTCAGGATCAACAACAAACGCCGCTTGATATAGTGGTTTTTCCTTGTTGTTATACTACATTTGATGCTATTACAGCGCAACGTCTCACTTCACAACATCAATAACACCAAATAAGCTAAAATATGAGAGGAAAGGGAATCGCTGCTATTCTAGCTGCTTTATTCTTGTGATAAATGAGATTTTTACTTAAATAACTATTCGGTTTTCCATAATATTAAAAACTCGGCTCTCAAATAACAATATTGTGTGACAAAGTTGGAGGAATAAGAGCGAGACCGAAGAGACTGGAAATAAGGATCTGCATGAAGAGTGAGTTGTTGGGTGTTAGAGAGAAAAGATGTTAGAGACTACCCCTGGTTAAAACTGAAACTGCAAAAAGATCCAATTTCTTTCAAGGACCGTGTTGCTTTGATGAACTTCCAAGAGACATACCTTCCCTTGATCTGCTCTAATTTTTTAGTCTAAATTGAGAGAGCACTTTCATTTTTTTGGTGCCTGAGAATTTTAAGCTTGAGACACTTTATTCAAGATAAAATTATATAAATATCTGAGCTTAACTAGGTCATTCTTAATTTGAATTTTCCTTGACTTTGTTTCGTAACAGAGCTGTTATTGATAACAGCAATTTTTTGCCGAAAAGGCAAATTAGGTGCGAATTTGCAAACATTGCACTCTAGAGAAACAAACGAGAACTGTACGACTGTGCAAAGCCTCCAGCAGGACCTCAAAAACAATTACAGGGAGGGAAATTTATTCAACTGCAAGCTCTGCACAAACTTTGTGCCAAATATTGTTTATTTATATGCAAGATAGTAATTTCTTCTTTCACCTCTCATCCATTTGATTTATACGTCTTATTCTTAGTCCCTTTTTGGATTTATATCTTTTTAATCTTTTGGCAACTTCATATTTTTCAATTGAAAAATATGAAGTTACCAAAATATAATTTAGAGTATAACACACGGGATCTGATAAAATCTTTGGCAACTATCGCTGCTGAAAGAAATCTTTTTAATCATTCACTCTTTTTGCCGGCTATAATCGCTGTAACATTGTTATGTTCTTGTTATGTGTAGTATTGTATTGATTACGGTAAATCTTACTACTAGTATGCTTTAAATTCCATAGCTAGTGTAAATTAGCTAACCAGCTAAACCTACTGAAAAAAAGTATTTAAGTAACCTCTTTGACAGCAGTAACATCAGCTCCTTTGAAATGCGCAGCAACAGTTCTCGGTGGCTCCACTCTTGCCATGGTTCGTTTTTTCTTCTTTGTCGGCTCTGCTAATTCGCCGTCATCAATTCCCTTGTTTGCAAGATAGCCTCCACAACTCTGAAACAGAGATACCAGGTAGCTATTAGCGTTAGAAATATGCAAGAATGCGTGCAGTACTCAAGGACAAGTAGGGCGAAAATGTTGAAAATCCCATGACCATGAAAACAAAATAATCTACTTTTCGGGAACAGCCGTCAAAGGCTGATTTACACTCAGCGCTTTTTGTCGCGCGGGCGATCCATCACAAAAATTAGTAAGAGTTTCTACTTTTTTTGCGATCGCGCGTTCGCATTTTCTAAGGAAATTGATCGCAAAAAGTCGCGCGTGCGACAAAAAGCACTGAATGGAAATTAGCCTTAAATCAGGGGACACTTTGAAGAAGAGTTAGTCACGAAACGTCAATATATAGTGGTATATAAAATATGCAAAAATTAAATGACGTGCCACATGAGAAACAAAGACAACATGTTAGTGCAGCAATCGTCTAATCAACCCAATCAATTAATCAGATAATCACCAGATCAATTAACAAACCAATCAAACAATCAACTATCAAAGTCAAGAAGCCACAATATGTTAGTGCAGCAATCATGTAATAAACGTCAAGTGACCCTCTGGCCTTGAAGTTTGATCGTTGTATCAAAATCTTGAACAGGATAAGGTCCTTCTTTCATTAGAGTGATACAAGCAATCCAATCTATAGTCATTTCAAGACCAAAACAGCTCAAAAAAGGCGCTAAACAAAGTTTTAAAAGTTTGACAAATGGAGGGGAGAGAGTTAATGAACTTACGTTTCTCAAGTTATTTAGTTCATCGAGATTCATGCAGTCAAACCAATGCTTGTCTGTTCGAATTTTGTCCACACGAGGAAACCTGAGTGTATAACCACACTTGAACTTCTCACTCGAGGTGATTTCCGCTGCTTTTATCTGCAGTACTGCTGACTTCGAAGGCTCAATCCAAACATCTGGTTTTTCCTGAAATATAGAGAAATTACGGTAACCCTTATTGTATTGTATAATTTATTCAGCGTTAGTATTAACAATATTGATATACACTATTTCAAACTAACATAAAGCAACTTCAAAGATTGCATGAGGCAAATTATTTGTTAAAAAAGAACACGCGCATTTATTAGAGAGGAAGCAAGTTTTGAAAGAAATTTTAATTACTGTATTAGACATGATAGTGATATGATCCGTCTCCCGAAACGTTGCCCTACTAAATATCAAAGGCTTGTCATGATAAGTTATGACTATCATGTCTAATACAGTATCAGAAACAGCCTTGATAAGTCCGAATATATTTACCCTGTTGAAATTTTAATTGCTTGGTATTTTGGGCTGTTATGATTTCATCTGGCAGAGAATTCCAGATTTTTGGCCCTTGAAAACCCAAAGATCTGATACCATTATTGGTTGTTACGATAGCTATGATAAAGATGTTGCTTCAAAGTTTCATACTAATCACATTAAAAAACGCACAAATAAGTTTTGAAAACATTGTGATCCAGAAGTTTAGAAAATGTACTTCCCCAAACAGTACAAGCATTTGGACTTCCAACGTACTTCTGTCACTACAGATAACAAAGTCTCAGAAATGTTAGCCTTCATTCTTCTAACAAAAATTCTTTGTAAAAACAATGTGATACAGAATTCAGAGGGTTTTAGATGATTCCAAGAAAGGTATTAACATTAAATTTATAGATGAAAGAATTTAAAGAGACATGTCATTTAAATAAAATGCTATGCACTAACAACTAAGAACATATGAGGGACAATGAAGGATATCTTTCTTCTTCTAATTCTGCTGGCTTCACTGTTGTATTTCACACAGTACGTACTAAGTTTATATCTGAAATCGGATTTAAATAATAATATCACAAATTTTAATAATATTCAACCCCAAACAAAAAGTGTAAAGGCCTGGCTAAACTAGACAATATTTCCGCGCGACATTCGTTGCATTTTTATTGGTGAAGTTGCACATACATCTAGATATGTGGCTAAACTTGTCGACTTTTTCGATGAAACAAGCGCTATCAATGTTATTAATGCTATAATGACAAATCTTGCACAATATCGCACAAATTGTTTGAGTATGTTGAAACAAAAATGCAACAAATTTTGAACGAAATTTGACACGCGACGCGGTGACTAACCTAGAATACGTTAGTGCAACATGGTCTATTTCTAGATGCCGCGCGACAAAGTTGCCTAGTTT
>WUAR02417760.1:0-14384 GCA_015164055.2 Chrysaora achlyos
CTGGGGTCGCACTGCTTAGATTAGCCCTGGGCTATTTCAGTGGTCCCCCTGTGCTCAGCACAGAAACCCATACCTTGAGAAGATAACAAGCGTAGGTGTGGTCACATCGAGAGGAAGGACTGGGGTCGCACTGCTTAGATTAGCCCTGGGCTATTTCAGTGTTCCCCCCTGTGCTCAGCACAGAAACCAATACCTTGCGAAGATAGCAAGTGTATGTGCCAATCAACCAGAGACTTAAGAAAGCTCTTGTGGCCTATAGTGTACGATAATAATGTACGATAATGCAATAATACGTTGCGATAATACGATAATAATGGTTCCATATCCAAGTGCCCCAGGCACAAACCATGGACGACAAAAGCTACATGACGTCACTGACGCCTTGTGCTTTGGATGGGTTTGTGATGAAACCGAGGCTACAACTGTTGCTGTGTTATTTGTTGTTGATGATGGCGGTCACTATCAGCAGCTGTGATTGAAGGACAAATCTTATATTCCGCAGCACAAGAAAGGTATAAAGCCCAATTCCTTCGCCTTGATATCAAATGGTAAATTAACAATTGAAGCTAAGCAAAACACGTCGAGTTTTGAAATTAAAACGAGCAGATAAACTCTGCTAGACGAAGGATCTTGCTGGCTGCCAAGCTAGTCGAATTTTAGGCCTAAACAACAGCGCTAAAAAGTCTTTAGGTCAGACCCAGATAGACCCTTGCAGCTTCCATTCCTTCCAAATAGTAAAATATCCCAACTTAGATAAAGCAATACATACCCTAGCTATCAATTAATACAAAAACATCAGTCCCAATGAACTTGGAAGGAATATCTCACTAAAACAGTCATAAATTCAAGTTATTTGGTTGTTGATAATGATAATGGTCATCATTTTTTAGATGCAGAATCCAACTCCTAAAAAAGATGTCGAAAAGACTGCTGGTCCATCCTCTGACTTGTGGGAAGACAGAGATGTGCGGTTCGATATAACTTTGAGGTAGAATATGTTAAAATTTCATTATCAAAAATGGAGGAACAATGTAGTCATTTTTCTCTATTATACAGATTTCTGGCTGTAACATATCTAGCAACATTTGAAGAGGAAAACATAATGTATAGTACCCATTTACACATGGTCTAGCTGTAAGTCAGTGTACATGAAGATAAGGTTGAAAAAAATGAGAGTTGAAGATCTTAGCTAAATCCTAGTATGCTAAATAGTTTTGTTGGCCAGCTTTCTATAACTGCATGAAAAACAAAAGAAAACAACAGGTTTATTCATGCAAACAGGAACGACTAAGGTTGCACTGTCACTGTTAACACAATTATTAAAGGTGTATTTTTTAGTATCAATCTTGCTTGCAAATCTATTTTTTAATTATTATCATTAGCATCTCCTGAATTATCATGCTGGTTAAAAAAAAACGTTTTGATTTACATATGTGTTTTATTTTGCTTTACAGTCAAATGAAAACAAGGGCAGGAGAGGTATCGGTTTCTACTTCCCTATATACTCAAAATTATAAATACTTTAAATTCATGTGCAACACATTACTTCATATTTATGCTTGCTTCTATGGTGCGTTCCCTTAAAGTGGACCTGTCACTTTTTGAGAGTTTGCATTTATAGAAAGAGTTTTGATAGTAAGTAAGAATTACGTTTAGAAAACTTCAATATCTTTTGTCGTTTATGAGTTATGGTCGTGCAAAGAAAGTAGTTTATGACATCATAGCAGGAACTTACTCAGCGAGGCACAGACCATGGTATGAGTAATAATTGTATCACATCTTCAGAATGAAGTGTCAGATCATTTGTGCCTTTGTCCAGTAGTGTGCATCTTCAACTTTTATATCTTTAATCTGTTGACAGGCCTTGTCCCAGGCTCTTAATTCGTATTATTCTATGGTCTGTAAGGTGAAACACGTCCCTGCTTTGACGTCATCAATTTATTCCTTCAAACGGCCATAACTCAAAAACGCCAAAAGATATCAAAGTTTTTTAAATGTCATCCTTACTTACTATAAAAGCTCTTTCCATAAATGCAAACTCTCAAAAAGTGATAGGGCCACTTTAAAGGATTATTTCTGAAAATCAGCCAGCATAATCAAATATAACAATTATAAAGCAAATACCTATCTAATGAAAGCAAATACCCCATACATATTTCTAAAAGTTTATCTTGCTGATCCAAGCATGGCATGAATCAAAAAGATGAACATGCAAGTTAGATTCAAAAGCTAAAAATGTGTGTAACCTTTCTATTATTTTTTCTCAAACAGACCATTATAGATCGACTTGATTCAGTTGAAGATACTAAAGGAAATAATGGTGACAGAGGTTTGTGACTCGTTATCTTATATTTCCTAATTTCTTTTATATTTCAATTTTAATGCCTTATTGTGTTTGTGAAGCTTTATCAATCTTGAAAAACTCTGAAAATATTTTTCTCAAACCCAGGAAAGATGCTGATCACAAATCTGAGAATAATCTGGCATTCCATGGCAATGCCAAGAGTAAATTTATGTGAGTATATTTATTTTGACATAATTTAAAATCCTTGTATTTCCTAAAAATTCACAAGACAACACATAGGGTATTGATTCTTATCTGAAATGAACCTAAAAAGCAAGAAAAATGTTATATTTATTTTTCAGCAATTGGCTATAATTGTGTCCTCAGTGCCAACGTGAAGACAGCCGTTTCTGTAAGTATTATTAGTTTCAAGCTCCAAATATTAGTTCTAATATCCAAATATTTTTTAATACCCAAATAGGGAGTGTGCATTTATATTTTTTGTTGTTTTTGAGTTATGGCCGTGTGAAGAAAGGAAGGAATTTATGACACAATAGCAGGGACTTGTCTTGTGGTAGCTTCACTTTAACTCAGCTTACTGTAGCTAACTGCTTTAAAGAAACAAGATTTCCCAAAATAAAGCCATGTTTGTAGTAAAGTATTGTTGATCAGTTAGAAGTATTATTATTAGTTCAAGACTTTAAAATATCGATTTGAAAATGTTGCTAGAAGCAGCAAGTTATGCTCGTTTTCAACATTAAGATCTATACCTGTATATATAATGAACCGAATCTTTCAGCTCCTAATACAAACCTTTTTAATAAGAGTCTTTATCCTTCGTTGATTTAGAAACTACGAGGGCAGACAGAAGCTTTGTATATTCTCACAAGGTGCAACAACACGAGATTTGAGTTTATATTTACCAGTCTGGTGAGTCTGTAAGATACACGAAGTTGCTGTGTTTTCATTTTTCTGCATTTTCGTTGGCCTTGGAATACGATTTGTCCAGAAAAACAAACGCAGGTGTTTTAGAAGCTCATAATGCCTATTTTTCAGCCTGTTTCAAGATTAAAAAGTTCACCTAAAATGTTTTCGAAATTGCTCCTGTTAACGCTATACGCCTTCAAGTAAGGACTGCTTCCTACGTCCCTCAGTGATTGTGAAAGAGAATATATCCCCAGTCTTTTCCTGCTTGGTTATGCAGTCTACTTTAAGTTCCTTAAATGACCAAAGGGCGATATTAAATGTAATAATTAAGATGTTGTCTTGAAGACGTTGTAGAATGCAAATGATTCGTCGAGATACAGTCAAATAAAATCGAAAATATAAGGAGGGAATAGAATTATTTTATTACTTCAAGATATCGCTAAAACAAGGCTCTCTTCATACTGAAATGAGCTCAAACTCGGAATAACAATATCAGTGAAATGGTTAAAGAATGTTGCTCATTAATTATAACAGCAGGCAAGATTAATATTTTATCTACACCTGGTTTATCAGAACTTTTAGTTACTAAACAGCTAAAACTGTTGTTTTTCATTTCTGAAAGGTACCTGGAAGTTTGCGCTTGTTTTCTACTGTTCTTGCTGTCTTCAGGTTAGGCCTAATTTAAACAAATTACTTAATTTAATTGATCACATTGTATTTTTAATTATTTATTGCGTCTGCTTTTACTGTGCATCTCTGAAGTGTAATATATCAGATGTGGCTTCGCAAAATTTATCGTTTTCGGTTTTCTGTGGCTGGTATGAATCGTAATCAGAGTCCAGAAAAGTGGTAAACCTTCCTCCGGTCAAGTACGAATGAAAAGAACACCTCCCTCATTATAGGGTGTGGTTATCCAGTAAAAAGGGCGTGGTAGTCGTTAAGAAAAAGCAAAACATAACGTAACATAACATAAAATAGTTCAATGGTGATGATATACATTTATTTTGTTCAAATCTAGCATAACAGTGAAGTCCATAAATTTGCCAATGGCTAATTTGTACTCACTATGACCAATTCTACCCTTGCTATATACAAGATGTTCTGTTGGCAATAACAAAAACATTTCTTGTTTGCTGTTTGAATAGCAGGTGAACATGAAAGTTCAACCCTCAAAAACCTATGTATTACCAATGTCAGTGTCTTGTCTAAAGAAAATTAGACATTAAGCCAACAACCTAAAGCTAGATGTAACACAGACACTTATTGACAGTATACCAATGTTTCATTTTATTCTCAACCAAAATCATGCAGCTTTGTATCATAATCAACCTCATAGTTTTCAAAAAAAATTGTTTTGCAAGCCAACCCTCACTTTTCTGTTGTTCAAGTAACCTTCCTCACGGTCAATGACCGTGGAGCCGTGAGGTTTTCTGGACTCTGATCGTAATCAAGTAATCTTAGTTTGGTCTCATCAGTTAACAGCCTACAGTTGATCTCTTACGTCGTCTTTGTAATTCCAAACAGTACATGACCACTTGGTATCCGGCTCTCTTTATTCAAAACTCTAACCTCAGAACCCAATCTACAGCGTGGCATCTCACTTACCTTAATCTTGAGTTTCTTTTTAGATCAATTTCATGGCCACAGGATTGCTATGTTTTCCCTTGCTCTCTGTGGCATCGTCCTGTAATACATTTATTGTAGAATTTTATAAAGAATTCTATATGTGTGAATTCATTTTTCATCATGCTTAGATCCTGCGTAGAGCGATTGTTAAGTCGTATGATATTTAAAAGGGTTCGTTTTGTTTTCTTTCAGAGCATATGAAACATCTAAATTATACAGGGAACTGAAGCTGAGAGGGGCTCTAATTTACAATAAGCAGTTGAGACTGCTTCCACTCGAGCAAGTTTATGATAAGGTCAGATATGGTTTTTTTATTACAGTGGAATTGCAAATGACGGGCTTGCCATTAAACTTGCGTCTTTATCAAAAGCGGGTGTTTCTTGTTAATTTGTTTATTTCATATTTTGGCTGGCTTATTGGTATATCTCTCGCCTTCTGTGCAGAATTTTGTGGGTTTATTTCCACCGAGTATCGTCCAGTAAATAGAACAAACACTCGTTCTCCAAGGCATGACAGTCTTTGTATGCGTTGGTGGTCGTAGAAATATGTTCATGTAGATTGGTACATGCTAAACACTTCCTATCTTAGACAGACCACTTAATAGCCTAGGGCTAATCTAGGCAGTGCGACCCTAGTCCTTCCTCTTGATGTTACCACACTGCCTAATTCCTGTTTGTCTTTGCCTGGAATTACAAAGAGCTGGCATTGTATTTCCCCACCCTTCTACAACAGGATTGAGCGTACCAACCATTCGGCTAGCCCTATCCTTTCTAGACAAGATGGCATTATTATGATATTTTGTGCGGGCTCAACCATTCAAATTGTTCTAGTGGTTTGTTCGAAAACTGGGTTTTATTCTGTCTTAAATATGGCTACATTTTTGTGTTTAGGTGAACGGTGTTTGGAATCTATCCAGTGATCAGGTAATGCTTGTTTTGTGCAAGTTCTTCCTTCCTAAATAAATTGTTTTTGACGCAAGGGAGAATCAATATTTGCTTTAAAAGGTTCTTGTGTATTGGGATTTGACGGTAGCTGCATAAGCAACGCAAGAAGTGAAGACTTGGCTGTCTGATTGTTTGATTTAGTGATTATCTTGTTTGATTATTTGATTAAGCTATGGAATGATGCGGTGATTCATAGGCTAATTGATTGCCTAACTGCGTGATAATTTGATTAATTCATATTGTGGTTAATTGATTGCTTGTTTGATTCATTGATTTTGTGATTTATTAGTTGATTGAATTGATTATTTTATTGATTGACTGATTGACTACATCATATCGTAGGGAAATCTCGGAACATTTTATATAACCAATGTAAGACTGGTCTGGCATGCAAATATGAATGACAGCTTCAACGTCAGTATACCCTACCTCCAAATGGTAAGTTCTAAGGATAAACGATCTTTTAGATAATTATTATATAATGGTCAATGATAAAAATAATGATATATATGTAATGATGACAATGATAATGATAATAATAACAATAATTATGATAATGATATTAATAATGATGTTGATAATGAAAATGATAAAGATAACAATAATGATAATAATAATATTAATGATGAATATAATGATGACAATAACGATAATAGTAATGATAATGATAATGATAATGATTATATATGAATATACTGTATAATGATTTTTATATTGCAAGCACATATAACTGCCTAGTATAGTCATGGCCTACAGTATATGCTTAAGATACTGCATAATTAGCGTCAAATTACGAAATTACGTCATCTTCTATTTTTATCGATTTATGTCATTTCAGAAATCAGTCCGGATCCGTGATTCGAAGTTCGGCCTTGCACTGGTGTTGGAAACGACGCAACAGGTACGCAACAGAGGCCTATTATAGCAAGTCCCAGTAGTTATAACCTTCACTCCTCCGCAGTTACTCCTGCAGGACATACCATACCCTCCATGGTCCATTTTCATCTCACCTGCCAGACCCGTGAACAAGACAAACTGAAGCACATTCATAGTAAACTAGCTCTATAAATCCTTGCTTATGACTATGCTTTCATCTTTTTGTTTAGAGTGGTGGATATGTCTTGGGCTTTCGTGTTGACCCTGCTGACAAACTTCAAGATACAGTTAAAGAAATACAAAATCTCTATCGGGTAAGATTTCAGTACCTACAATTTTAGTTCTGAATTTATTATTTTTTTCACTGAGAATTTGGAAGAATGCAATTTTCGATGTCAAATACATGATTGTAAATGATAATTACCGTTTAATGCCCGAAAATTCAAAGACTTGGGTCTTCTTCAGTGGCCTAGTGAGGTTAGGGAAATTCATCTGCCCCTAGAAGGCTATTGGGAAAGAGGCGCCATAGGTTAAGTTCGCCCTTGTTAGTAAACGTATAATGCTCACTACTCCATTGGTTTCTCTATCCCTCGAAGCTTGATACAAAATGTATCCAACATAGGCAAATTCGTATTTGAACTACCTGTGACTTTGTTTACATTTTGACATCAACCAGTCAAGCTACATGGGTCTTATCGCGTGGTCGTAAAGCCTGAGCGTTGATTAGCTATTCAAAAATATAAACAAACTAATTGGTGAATTAAATACAAAATTTAGCCCTGTTTACGAAAGAACTTATTGACGCTATTGTTACTAACAGGTTTACAGCGCATGTCCTATATTTGGAATAGAATTTGAGACAGATGACCGTGTAAGTACTCAACTCATATCACTTTATTCAAACCAAGAAACAAACAGAATAACCTGATTTCTATGATTTAAAGTTTACATTATTCATGATACACTGTAGATCGACTAAGTTGTTAATATTTTAAGACTTTAAATCCGTCGTTATTTTGGCAGAATGTTTGTTTTTAATGAGGCTTATAGGAGCATATTGTGGTATGTCTATCAATCTTTCCTATCCATATCCACTCTGATGCATCATTTGATGGTTTGGTAAATAATTTGAATCAGTAATTTAATAGTTATAATGTTTAGTTCACTTTTTAATGTTGCAAAATTCTGATTTTCTGATTTGATTTTTAGTCCCAAAATTTGGAAGATATAACTGTCGACCCGGTAGAAGATGACATTGAAATTGTTGACGAAGGAAGCACATCTGATGCCTTTGCAGTAAGTCAGAATTTAATCTATTGCGAAAGCACTTAGACTTTAAAATTGAAAGGTGCTTGTACTTGATTGGCCGGAATACGTGGGTTTTATCACGCGGGAATAAATGCTGCACGTTCATTGGTGACTGAAATACATAATTTGTCTATGTTGGACTAGCCCGCCTCATCAGACGCGGATTAGCTCTGAAAAATGGGCCGGGAATCTCTTCCAGGGGCCCCCCTTTTCATCAAGGTCACTCGTGCTCCTTCTTGCATCAAATCTGGCAAAGTCAAGTTTATTGACAAGAGAACACATCATTTACTAGATCCAAACTTTAACAGAAAATACATACTTCGAAATGGTATAGCCTGGATGATCGAAATCAAATCAAAAAGATTTCAGGGTACTTTATTTCTTCATTGGGATAATAGATCAAAAGGCCCTGCTGGAAGGATTTAGGAAAGGCAGAGTTGCAAGGCTTTCTCACCAGTATTGAAACAAATTCTATTAGTTTTAGTACTTCATATCTGTTTCTTTATTTGGGCACCCCTTCGGGGGGCTAATCCACGCCTGCGCCTCATTCAAACTGACTCTGGTCAATATTTTTTGAATATATGTTTGTAAAACTGTATGTATGATGTATTGTTTGTATTTATAATTATGTTGTATGTAGCTATGTTTTTTATTATTTCACTTGTATCACTGTTCAATCAATTTGACTGGTATAACCTATGGCTTCAGAGTGACACTGTTGTAACAAGAGTTATACTGTTGTTATATCCAATATGAAGCCTGGAAAGCTTAAGACTTAAAAGATGTAAAGCTAATTTTCTTTCTTTCCCCCCTTAGGCGTACTTCGCTGATGCTAACAAAGTGAGTATCAATCATTCAAATTCTTTAAATTCATAATTGATAACTTTCTGCCACACATTTTTTATAAGGAAAGATATTTCATGAAACAGTTGTCATTTTTTTTGCAGCGAGATTAACAATAATTTTTGATCAACAATAATCTTTTTATTGATTCTTTTTTATTTTAATTTCATTTTTAATTTAATTTTTAATTTAATGTTTAACTTTATTTCTAATAATTTTTGTATTTTTTGTATAAGGTTCCTGAATTTTTGATGGCTCCAATACTAAATTCTCACAAAAAAAGATAATCTTAAAAAAACTACCTGTTTTCTGATAAAAGCATTTGTGTATGACTAGCGATATAACTAAATAATTATCATTAATTGTAACATTATTTAAATTATAGCTTAAGTGAAGCATTTTTGTAAACTGTTCTGATTAAAACATTCATTCTAGGAAAAGGATAGAGAACCGGTTTACAGCGCTGAACTTGGCCTAGCCATCGAAAAGCTAAAGGAAGGCATTACTCTAGCAAGCCTGTGGGAAGTTATGCCAAGCACTTCTTAACACTTTCAGGAATTCTTATAACTTGAATCTTAACTAGACATATTCCTTAGTAAATATGCGCACTATAGAGGCATTCTGTATATTGTAAATATTCTTATTTGAGATTCACGTGAATTTGAAGTATTTGCCTATGTTGTATACTATGAAAATCAGATTCAAATCTGCTTCAATATAAAGCAAAATGATGCCTTGAACAGAAAATGATACATTTGCCATCCCCCGAGACTCAATTCTTTGTTACATTATTGCGATTTTCTAACAAAGAACATGAAATTGACTATTTAGCATGCCTATGTAAATCCCAAAGGGATACTTCCAAAGACCAAGTTATAACATATTGCAATACAAATGCCTATAAATTTCATGGATTGTTTTCAAGTAAAGATACAGCAAACAATTTATAAGTCTGCAAACCGGGATGGAGAAGAGAGATCCGCAAAATGTGCTTTGTCTTCGAAGTCAACTTGTTTTCAAAGCAGTTTTCCTACTTATTAACAATCTTAATTCTTATTGTTAATGTTAACTCCCTGGTCTAGGTTCGTTTGTTTTCACTGCAGTTCATGTGATAATTGGGCGTCTTGCTTTTGAGAGACCCATACATCTTGTTGACACACCTTATTTCAACGCAAAATGCTATTTATTTGAAGAAAGTGTGTCTCGTATGCTCAGTTGCAGGAAAACCAACTAGAGATTGCGCCAAAATGTTGGCGTAGGTCAGGGTCTAGAGTTGTAAATACGAGAACTGTTTGTCAAATTAAATTTTGCATAGCATTGACAAGGAATGATTATCTGAAAGATTGCGAAGGAACTGTAGTTAAATATACCAATGAAATATAATGATTTCGTAAAGAGCAACTGATGTTTATGTACTCACAAACTTACATGATACGATGCCTCTGTTTCAAGCATGATGCCATGCGATTTCTTTGGTAATCTTTGTCCATGCTGCCACCACGCTTCTATAATGCTTGAGTTTAAAAATTTCTAAAAAGCAGCTTTTGACATGCTGAGGATAAAATTTGAAGTGTTCTCAGTATTAATTCAACATCTTCACAGTATTGGATTGTCTCTGTTTTCCGCTAGTTTATTAAATTCGATTTTCTTCACGAATTTCTGCAGAATTTCCAACCGACCAGCATTCTTTCAACTTCAAAGTGAATAAGATTCAAATCTGCTTCAATATAAAGCAACAAGATGCCTTCAGCATTAAATGATACATTTGCCATCCCTGGAGACTTGTTGCTTTGTTACATTATTGCGATTTTCTATGCCTGAGCATGAAATAGACTATTTAGCATGCCTATGTAAGTCCCAAAGGGATACTTTCAAAGACAAAGTAATAACATATTAAGTGACACAATTTAGCGTGCCTATAAATTCCATGGGCTGTTTTCGATGAAAGATACAGCAAACAATTTGTAATTCTGCACGAAAACTATATTGCATCGCAGTCACAGCATTTTACGAACTTAAATTCGATACGGCATTAAAACTGCGATACGGCAAAAATATTACACCCGGCACACATATTACCTATTATTACACCAGTTTTTGCAGATTGTGATCAAAGGCAAATACGATACAGTTTAATTTGCTTTCATTTGTGTATTCAATAGAAAATAATTTACCGCTCACACTTTTATTCAAAATCTTAAAAAATACTATTACGACATTCTATCAACGTTTTCTCAAGATTAATACAAGATTTGGCTTAATCGTAATTAAGTACAGTTTAAAAGAACACCCCAAAGCAGACTATGATTGTTTAAGAGCATAAAGGACGACAGATTTGGCAAGGGAAATTATATTAGAAAGCTCTCTCTATTGATATAACCCGCAAGCAAAAGCTGGCCTATATCAACCACCTTTTTTAAGAACTTTTAGGCTAAATTTCCTTAGAATTTTTGTGAACCATTTATAAAGTTCATTACAAACTTAGGACTTATATAGCAAACGGAAAACTAACCGTGGAGAAGTTACAAATCCAAACTTTTCTTGATAATAAATGCTATAGAGGCATGCAGTCTTTGTTTTCTAAGAAATTCTTAATCGTATTTTTTGAAGAAGTTTGTTCAACAAAATATAAATTGAGCTAACTTGGATAAAATCGTCAATGTTTGCACCCAGCTGAACTATTAATTTGTCTGAAGAATTAAAATAAACCGAGATCTGGATATTTACAAGAATAGTCTATTTACTACGAAACACAAATCATTATTGGAGAATTAACAAGCCAAGTAACGTTTACCCACTAAGGTTGAGAGAATTAGGCCTAAAAATGGCTCTATGGGAGGCAAAATCACATTAGTTAGAAAGTTGTGGGATAAACCACATTCTGTTATCAATATATTTTCTTTAATCCGTCAAATTTTCACGCAACTGTCCTTTGGGATCAAATCATTTCCACTTCTAGTGGAGGGGCTAGCGGAGGGATTTCTCAGGACATTCTCTTTGGTTCTCAATCATATCTCCTATCTACCAACCAATTTCAATCATTAGTTTTCTCCGTGTTAACTGGCTCTAACTCTGTTCTTCATTTGAGTTATTTGTGCTGGATATTTGCGATACACCATCAAGAGAGTTGCAATGACACGTGCAGCCAGTTACTGGGCATTCAGCTTCCACCCTGTTACAAAGAAAAACAGATTATGAAGGCTGCTCCACTTTGAAAAAAAAAAACCTTGTTGAGGATAAAAAGTCTGCCTGTAATTAAATGAACGTCATATCCCTGAGACATTATCATATTTCTCACATGATGCTAAATTACTCAATTTTGTCGCTACAGATATGATGTTTGGCTAACTCTTGAATTTTCATAGGCTGATTCTTCTTTAGTCGCTCTTTCTAAAAGCCAGCCAAGGGCCTGTAACATTATCTTTTTTTTATAAAATGAATGGAGCAGTCTTTTTATTGACTCATCAAATGAAGTAAACATTAAGATAACTGGCACGACTTCAGCAAAAGGCTTGTAAAAACTGCACAATCCTAAGCAAATCCCCTGTAATCCTGGCAATCGCAGATCACGAAAAACCTAAATTCTTGAAACACTTGTTGAAGACAGGTGAAGGGGAGATATAAAAGATAGCTTATTTCAAAGTTCCAGTTAAAGGTACAAACAGCTTGTGTTTTTTTTTTAACATTTTACCTCCATGTGTCTTGTGAAATTCAACTACAGAATCAATCGAAATTGCGAAATTGCGAAATTTTGGAAAGGGTTCTAGAGAGGGGAGGATGGGACATTTTGGCTAGAAAGAAGGGGGCTAAATAGAGAGGGGGGCTAAAGAGAGATCTAGGGGAAACGACATGCACATACCTGAACCACTCGACAAGATGAACAGCATGACCCCCATGTTTACAACTCTGGCACCACGTGAACCAGTTGTTAAATGGATTCTGCTGAAAATCCGTCCTTGGTTTCCCACCTTAGAATGAAATAAATCAATAATCAAGATGGTGATAAGATTACGAATTAAAGTTTCTTTGCAGTTGGTAGTGCAAATGTTTTAAGTTAATTAGTACTTGAATATCAAAATAAAATTGAAGCACATGGTGTGGTGACATAAAGAGGAAGGACTAGGATCGCACTGCTTAGGTAAGGCCTACAATCTTGGATATTAATTACTGGACTTTAATAGAAAATTTGAACTTCCCTCCTTCCCCTAAAAAATCAATGTTGCTTCTTTGAATTTGCCAATGATGCCTTATTTCACAACATACCGTCTTCAGAGCAACACTGATAGGTGGGGGGGGGGAAGGGGGGGGGAAACGAGTTAGTAGAGTAATAATTGTTAGAATCAAATACAGTCCGGCTATATTTTGTCCAAGATTGTAGGCTATTCGGTGGCTCTTATGCGCCTAGCGCATAAACCCATGTCTTAGAAAGATATCAAGCGTATGTGCCTTTCAACATCAACAACTACTAAAAATTACCTATAAACGATACATTTATAAATTAAAATTAAACCATGGCGTGGTTAAAATTAACCTACGGTTCGGAATTACGGAATTAAAGGTTGACACAATCTTAGCTTAAGGAGTAGGATTGGGGCTAAGTGGTTCTCGCAAGAGAGAAAGGAGTCATGCAAAAGAAAGACGAGATATGCTTATTCTGTCCTTTAGCAGAACATTCTGCATAATCAAATGCAAAGGGATAACCAAATGCGTCTAATAAATTCGCTTTCAGGTCTGATGATGAAGAAAACGCTCACCCAAAGAATTTGTTTTCATACTTACTTTGCCTCTGCATATGTGCTGAAGAGGTGCCCATGTTAATTAGGCACACGGCGCACCTAGGAAGGGGTCGTCTACAGCTGGGACAAGCCATTACCTGGAAAGACACACAAACAAACTAATTAAATAACAGTGACACAAAATGGTGCAGCAATAAGAAAAACCTTCAAAAAGACGTTGTTAATCACTTCTCTAGGTTCGATTACAACTTAGGAAAAATATGTTTGGGCTATTAATTGTTCAAGCCTCTCAATTTGCCCGAGAAATGGTGTAATAATAGCTAATATGTGTGCCGGGTGTAATATTTCTACGCAGTTTTAATGCCGTATCGAATTTAAATTCATAAAATGCTGTGACTGCGATATAATATAGTTTTCCTGCAGAATTACAAATTGTTTGCCGTATCTTTCCTTTAAAACAGCCCATGGCATTTATAGGCACGATAAATTGTGTTTATGTTATTACTTTGTCTTTAAAAGTATCCCTTTGGGATTTACATAGGCATGCTAAATAGTCAATTTCATGTTCATGCATAGAAAATCGCAATAATCTAACAAAGAATTAAGTCTCCAGGGATGGCAAATATAGCTTATTCAAAAAGTGCACTCCAAGACGAGCGTACTAGGGTCTCTAAAATATTGCACCACGAGGCTCTCAGCATTAAACCAATAAGTAAATAATAATTCCCATATTATTCAATATATTTATTTATCGTTGTTAAACAGTGCTCAACATAAGGAGCATTTATACGAAGGTTAAGACAAATTGAAGACTATTTATTATGCGACTCTGAGTTTCAT
>WUAR02418871.1:0-14374 GCA_015164055.2 Chrysaora achlyos
ATGCCACTTTCTTTTATTTCAACAGGAGGACGTGGAGACTTACCTTTCCTAAATTTCTTCCAAGGCTCTGGTTCACCGAACTTTGATATATCTCTGGTGAGTATTATTGCAAACATTGCTGGTCATGCGTTTATCTAACTCTTTAGTCGCCGAAGCTGCCTTATTCCTCACTTTGGCTCGTTGAAACTGCCTTGCTCCTCTCCTTGGCTTGCTGAGGCTGTCTTCCTCTTCTCCTTGGCTTGCCGAGGCTGTCTTCCTCTTCTCCTTGGCTTGCTGAGGCTGTCTTCCTCTTCTCCTTGGCTTGCCGAGGCTGTCTTCCTCTTCTCTTTGGCTTGCCGAGGCTGTCTTCCTCTTCTCCTTGGCTTGCCGAGGCTGTCTTCCTCTTCTCCTTGGCTTGCCGAGGCTGTCTTCCTCTTCTCCTTGGCTTGCTGAGGCTGTCTTCCTCTTCTCCTTGGCT
The DNA here is from genome assembly GCA_015164055.2 of Chrysaora achlyos. NCBI lineage: Eukaryota > Metazoa > Cnidaria > Scyphozoa > Semaeostomeae > Pelagiidae > Chrysaora > Chrysaora achlyos. The sequence goes on from WUAR02418871.1 coordinate 458, forward strand.
TGCTGAGGCTCCCTTTGAAACTGCCTTGCTCCTCTCTTTGGCTCGCTGAAGCTGCCTTGCTCCTCTCCTTGACTCGTTGAAGCTGCATTTCTCCTCTCCTTGACTTGACTCGCTGAAGCTTCCTTGCTCTTCGGACAAATGCTTATCTCCACCGTTACAGAAAAAAGACTCTGGATTTAGGCCAAAAATTGTGCGCTCTTCTAACTTTATTCTTTGTTAACAGGATAACGAGGATAAAGATTCAATCGAAGCCCAGTCCAGATCGAACAGTGTTAGCATTCAAAGGAGTGCAACAGTGCCCAACAGCTCAGTTTCCCCACCCCCAGCTGTCCCAGCCGAAAGACCCCTTTCAACTATAAACCCCACAGCAACTCAGGTAGGATGTCTAAGATTTGCCTGGCTGGTTGCATTGATCTATTTTCTTTTAAATTTGCAGCAGATTATTGATTGTCAAAGCTTTCGTTTTCGTTCGTTGTTGATCAATTTGTTCCAGATTATCCTGTATTTATTTAATTATATTTTATTAACAGCGGAAGGTGCATAAATTTGTGGCAAAAACATGTCCATCGCCAACCAAGTGTCATCACTGCATGTCAATTATGATAGGACATGTCCGACAAGGGATGATATGTGAAGGTAAATTGCGATTTCGTAAAATGTACAATAGCTCTGATTCGTTAGTTATAACACAAGCTGCTTGTTAGTTTGATGTAATTATATATTAAACGTTTTTTGTTTCGGAAAATATTCTAAAAACCTTGTGAATGAATTACTATCAAAATAATCACGATATAGGCTAAATTAAGTAAGTGAGAATAGCTTGTTGTGATAAATTGTATCCCTATATAATATGTTATAAATATGTATAATAAATATAAAAAACAAGAGTTATACGAACTTAAAAATACATGTATGCTATGATTTTTTTTTCGCTGCTTCAAAATTATCGTGATGAAAGATCTCGAGAGCAACAAGTTTTTCACACACTCTCATAATTATATTCCGATAATGATACTATTTAAAAAACACAAGGCAGTGTTTCACCCATTATGATCGTGAAATTATTTCGAAATTTGCTACACATTTTTTTCGTTTTTCCATCTTCTTTCTTTCTCAATTTATTTTGATATTTTCAACGAATCTAATTTAAAAATCAACTTAAATTCTAAGAAACAAATCTTCAAAATATTGACGGTAAATGTTAATTCACATGGCATTAGTTTTGTTGTCTAATGATTTAATATTTCTCTTTCTCTTCAGTTTGCGGCTACTCTTGTCACATTCGTTGCACTGTCGATGCCCCACAGACTTGTCCAGTGCCTCAGAATCTACGTTAGTGATCACTTTTTATATTTATACGATTCTCTTGGTTGCTTAATAAACCTTTCGCAGTTGGAAATATAAATTCATAATAGAACCTTCCTACCTTTGAATGTAATCTGAAGATCGCTGTTACCCACATCTGTAATTTTGAAGCTTTATAAAGACTGGGGGGCAAGGCTAGGGGTTAAGACTAGGGGGAAGACACTGTGCCCCATGACTTGTGAGATCTGATCTGTGAGAGAAACGGCATTTAAAATTGGTAACCACATAAATTAAAGTTTGTTTTTATGATTTCTCTTGATTGAGATTTGCAAAGTATATTTATAATTGGGTATATCCCTAGTAACTATTCGGATGAGCTCTGATGTTTTGCTGTATTTGCAACTTGTCTATTTGCCGCTCTAAAAAGGTCAGAGGGCAGGACATAATTGCCTCATGACATCTGACTTTTGATCTTGGAGCTAATTAATTTTAATGTCGTTTTTAGTGTCAAATAGACCTCTTGGTATCGACCCAAAGAAAGGGACTGGCACTGCTTATGAGAGTTACGTCAAGGTGGGAAAATCTCTGAAACATTTATCTATCTGTCCAAATATTTTTCTCTTTTTTACAGTGGTAAAATATCATTCTTTTCTTTTATTTTTCCTACTCTTTGATTTTTCCCTTCTGCACTTGCTCTTTCTTGTTTTCAATAAGCCTGCACAACTATCTGGAAATGATTCCTGAAGTTGTGGTATTGATACGATTGATTGATCGATAGGTACATACGCTTGCTATCTTCGCAGGGTATGGGTTTCTGTGCTGAGCACGGGGGGACCACTGAAATAGCCCAGGGCTAATCTAAGCAGTGTTACCCCAGTTCTTCCTCTCGATGTGACCACACCTCGTGGTTCCTTTTGCCTGGAATTACAGAGAGCTGGCGACTCTCCTCACTCTTTCATGGCGAGTTTGACCTGGGTGGGAATCGAACCCACAACGGCGGATTGCCAGTCCTACTCGCTCACCACTGGCGAATTTTATCCTGTGTTGTCTCGTTTTGTTCGAGTTGTCTGGTAAAAAAACGTTAAATACTTTTACACTGCCAAGACCATTGCATCTGCGGGGTCTAGCAAAAAAAAACCCATACCTTGCGAAGATAGCAAGTCTATTTGCCTATCAACATCAACAAATAAACAACAGGCTCTTGAAGAATTCGTTATGTTGTTGCGCTGACACCTGTATGTTCTTTCACTTATACATTCTAGCCAGTTATCTAATACATCGCCGATAAAGTTCTAGCCAATGATTTTACGCGATACTTTATGATGCGTTTGCCTTACGCCATATATTAATGATGGCGATATTTTTCGGCAGGTTCCGAAACCTGGAGGCGTAAAGCGAGGATGGATGCGAGCTTTCGCAGTTGTTTGCGATTTCAAAATTATTTTTTATGAAGTAACTGGATCGACGCAAGTCAGTAATACGATGCTACACGTGATGGATATGAGGTAAGCAGTATAACAACAAAAACACAATTTGTTGATTTGTTTTGGCTACATAAGAAATGGTTATTATCGGAAAGGCAAGCAGGGCTAGAAAAAAGGTTTTTCTTCCTGGCAGCAGAAATTGAAAATCAAAATTTCCTGTGAACCTAGCCGAAATTTCCTGCAAGTAGCAATACATATCTAAGATGTTTCACTGGTGTATTCATGCGATTATTGTATTAGGTAGTTAGGAGGTGTATGGGTATTTGAATAGTCATGGTAATGTTAAGACGTCATTCAGACAGAAGGAATCACGGAAATTTCAAAACAGGAGAACAAACTTTATTTTAGAATTTCTGAGATTACCCTAGAAATTTCCTGCGAAATAATGACACATTTCCTGCGAGTAAATTCGTGAAAAATTTCCTGGCAGCGCTGCTGCCGGCCCTGTCGGATATTTTCAAGCTCTGAATGCAAGTAGCAATCATTTTTGAGCTTTTTCTTTGTTTTCAAGGGATGAAGAATTCTGTGTCTCGACTGTACTAAAGTCTGATGTGATCCATGCAAACGAGAGAGATATTCCATGTATTTTCAAGGTAACTCTCCGTCTTGAACCTTTCGTCAGGAACTAGATACTTTTCATCACGAAACAACATATGCAGATTTTTTGAAATACCAATCAGCGCGCAGCATTGGCAACCACGTGATAAAATCCATGTAGCTTGATTGGCTCATGTCAAAATATAAACAAAGTCACAGCTCGGTCAAATTCAAAATTTTCATCACTAACAAGTTACCGAAACTTGACTATCATTGCAATAAAAAATATGTGTATATACTAGCCTACATTAGACATGTCTCATGATGTAAGGAGCTGAGTTGTGAGTGAGACACCGCATAAGCCTTTTGATAAAATCAACCATTTTCATCTTTAAGTTTTCAATAAATCCTGATGCGCAAGACGATGTTGGTTTGTCTTTGATTCAGTAATTTTCTCGATTATTCTCAGATTTCGATGTCTGAACTGAATCACCCTGAAACAATCTACAGCGAACTGGTGTTAGCAGAAACCGAGAATAATGCTAGAAAATGGGTTTCATTGCTTCAAGAACTGAAGAAAGTCTTGGACAAAACTGAACAAGTTGGAGAGAAGGTAATCTGTGTGCATAAATTTAATTGTCCTGGAAGCTTGTTTGAAATTAGGAAAAGGCTGTTTGAAGGACGGATTTGTGGCTAAAATGCATTAAAGCAAGAAATTAAAGACCTACTGCCAATAGGCATGCGTTTTGAGCATCGACAATGGCAAAATGCAATTCTTAACTAGATTCTTTTCACAGTATTGACTGCGTTGGCATGTTGTGTGTTTGCAGTGGGTCTTTAAGATTGTAAGGGTTGTAGATGGTAGCTTAGCGGTTATTCGGTAATTTTTTCACCTCTCAGTCTTGGGCTAAAACCATGGACCCATAAGGTGAAACTTGGACAGCAGAAGCTATTAAAGGTCTTTCAAACTTTGTCAATAGCTTTTTGATTAAACAGATTTTGTTTTACTGTTGAAGAGTCACACTTTGATGATAACAAGCCTTTGTATGCTTGTTACGTTTCTTTTTTCTTTAACGCCGTAGGCCCCGTTCAAGTCAAATAAGACTGTGTTTCCGTGCATTATTGTGAGCCATTGACATTCCTGCAGACCATTCTCTGATGTTGTCCATCCAGGCTGTTCTTCTTCTTCTTCTCTTATTTTCTCCCATTCTTTCAGCCTTTATTTGCGTGCTACGATCATTCATCTTGCAATCAAATTCTTTTATCGCCTCTATTTTTATCTTGGGAACTCGATAGATCTAGGTAGGCCTTACACTAAGCAGTAGTCAAGTTGGGCTTTGTCTACAAAAGGATGCATCGGTTTCCAAATCTTCTATTCTTGCATCTTTTTTTAGCATAAATTTCTTGCAAAAGAAGTCTGCGATGCCAGTGATCATGCTGTTGTAAAAATGACTCAATGTGCTGCAATTGTTGGTGAGTATGTTTACGTTCCCTTACTTGCTTACTTTATGGAGAATTACGTTGAAGATGTGCTTATAGTTGAGTTGAAAATTTCACGTTTTAAACAACATATTGTCAGTAGTGAAAGCAAAATGTTCTACATATTTTGATTAATTATGAGCTGTTAGCTGTTTTTTAGTTATTTTTGTGTCAATCTACTGTCATGTGTCGTCTCTCCTTTTCCTTTTTATATCTTTGAACTTATTTAGGAAAAAGCTTTTTCCATTATTTTATGCTTCATTTGTTCTATTTCTCTATAGATCCTTCCAAAATTGTTTTTGGAACCGATGAAGGTCTCTTTACCTTGGATTTACAGCCCAAGGGTGAAGGTAGAGAAATAGTCGTCTACTTGTGACGTTTTTGACATTATTTCCTTATCTATCATGATTAATAATTCTTCATTCTCTACTTTACCATTAATGACCTAAAGTAAACTACAGTGGTTATGACCGAGTGGTGAGCACGCACAACGCACAACTTGCCAGCAGTTGGTAATTGCTGGCATAGGCAAAAGGATTCAAATGCTGTGGTCTCTGTAAGAGAAAGGAATATGGACACACTGTTGGATTAGATTTCGGCTATTCAGTGGTTCCTTTGCGCCTTGGGTATAACCCCACAGCGTACCTTGCGACGATAGCCAGTGTATGTGCCTATTAACATCAAAGTCGATATCAAGTTTTGTCATTTATTTCACTTTTTTCTTTCTCTTTCCTCTAGGAATAGCGAAAATAGGTGATGCAAGAAAAGTTTTTCAAGTTGAAATGATTCAAGATGAACAACTTCTTGTCGTTGTTTCCGGTATGTAGTTTTTTTTGGCTTCCCTTTGATTTCGTGTAGTTTGAATACCAAAGGTGTTCTTGAAAATTTTAAAATTTGTTTTTGATTGCTGCTTTAGAATTCTAATATTATTATTATTAATATCATTTTTATTATTCTTATTATTGTTAGTAATATTATTATTGTTGTTGTTATCATTGTTATTATTATTGTTGTTGTTATTATTGTTATTATTATTGTTGTTGTTGTTATTATTATTGTTATTATTATTATTGTTGTTTTTATTATTGACAGGCAAAGGAAGACACGTGAGGTTGTATCCCTTGGCTGTCGTAAATGGCCATGTTGCCGAACCGATCAAGATTGCGGAAACCAAAGGTAGCTTTTTTCTCAGCGTTCGTTAAAGCCATTTTGCCTTGAAGCCAACGATGGACGACAGTGGGATTCGAACCCACGCAGGCAGAGCCCGTAGAATAGCAAACCCGCGCCTTAACCACTAAACTACACCACCTAGCCCATTTGGCAAGTCCTTCTCCCTCTTATCCTTCTCCATCCTATATCTTACATTAGCACATTGTTCTATACCTTGGACCTTATTTGCTTCTGATTTTAGGCACAATGTTCTTTGCAACTGGAAGCATACGACAGGGCAGTGCAACGTGTCTCTGTGTTGCCAGCAAGAAACACGCTTTCCTGTACGAACTGAATAGAACTAAAGGAAGACACAGAAAAATCAAGGATTTCCCTTTGAATGTGTCAAGCCAATGGATGGCTGTTTCAGAAGGCAGGCTGCTTATTGGTTACCCGTCTGGGTTCTCCATTATTGATATTCTCAACAATAATGCTCAAATACAAAGTAAGAAACACGTTTTTCCTATACAGTTACCTAATCAAGGACCAGTATTTTTTGACAGCTAACATTAATGTTTTTACTTAAAGCTAAAGCTAATTAGTAGTGATAATATATATTTATGAATTGCAACAGAAGAATTTAATAACAGGACTAATAGAAAGTTATATACTAATATAAAGCTAAGAATATTCAATAATTATGACTATGAAAAATAAGACAAACTCAACACTAAGCACCATTAGGGTTGCTTAAGAACTTAGCTCTCCGTTTAAAAGATAAATTACTGTAATTTCCTAATAACTTCGTTGTCTTATAATCTTCCTGGCTCATTAACCAAATGAAAAGGTTTTGCTCATTTAGTGAAGCAGTATCTGGGAAATTTTCATAGATGGGTTCCAACATTTGTTTTCTTTCTACATTATGTAGGGGGCATTTTAGAACGAAGTGAATTTCGTCTTCTACTGTGGGGATACTAAACATTTTACAGTATAGACAATTAAGTATTAATAACAACAAGATGTAAAAAAAGAACGACCTAGTCTAATTGATTCTCAACAATAATGCTCAAATGCAAAGTAAGATGTTTTTCCTATACAGTTACCTAATCAAGGATCAGCATTATTAACAACAAGGTGTAACACAAACAACCTAATCTAATCAAGTCTAGAGGCTGTAGTGTTAATGTTGAAACGCAATGAAAACGACTTTGTCTTCTCCTGTCAAATGCTTTGCTCTTCTAGATCCTTGGTCGGCATTGTCTATCTAAATGCAAGAATCTACATTCTACTATCCTTTACCAATGATCTATATTTGTAGTATCATTGATCACAACAATCAGCTTAAGAACTTGTTTCTCTCTCTCTTTTAAAATTTCTTACAAATTATGCTGTTGTTATTGTTGTTGTAATAAAAAGCAAAGAAAATAAATAAAAAAAACTTAAGAAAAGATTTAAAAAAATATATGGAATTATATATATAGATTATAAAAATTATGTAAATGATATATATCTTGTTAGTCTTTTTTATGCTTATTATCTTGTCTTAGATTAGTTAAATATTATGTTAATTTTCTTCTTAATCTTTTAGTTTCAGCCCGAGCTAGATAAGCTTCGCTTTTCTTGGGTCTCGTAAAATACATACTTTTTTAGACCTTGTATTAATTTGATGTATTTTACAAATAATGTTGAATTGAATTGTCTTCCATCTTTTTCTTTACATTTTTCACGAATTCAAGCCTTTCTTTTTGGCGTAGAACTGATAAATCACGAAGATCAAACGCTGAGCTTCATTTCAACCATGAATTCAGATGCTCTGCTGGCAGTCGAAGTAAAATCAAACGAATTCTTGCTCTGCTTTGCTGGTTAGTAATATTGTTTGTAATGTTTTCAACTCGTACACCCCTGCAGAAACCACGTAGATCAGTGGCAAACAACGGGAACGTTTGTCCTTCCAGGGGGGAGCAAATTTCTTTAAAGTTTTTAATCGAAGCTTGTCTTTGTAAATAGCTCCTTATCGACACTAGACCCCCGGGAGAAAGGATATTCGCGTATGAATTTACGTGCTATATATCAGTTGCACGGGGGTGATGATACCCGAATGGCTGGTAACATCTATTGAAACGAACTTGGGTGTGTAATCAATTTATCTTGTTTTAGCAGACGTGTATTTATAACAAAACTCATCGCAGCAAAATATACAATTTTTCCTTTCCTTGTAGAGCTAGCCTTCTATGTAAATGAGAGAGGCTTCAGGTCACGGCAAACTGAAATTGCTTGGCCAACACCGATAACTCACTTAGGTAAGTGCGACCGACACCTGTGCTTCATATGCTGCAAGGTCTAGGTAATGAAAAATTTGAATTTTGAAGCATATTGCTTTTTAAAGTGGGCCTAACAATTTTTGGTAGCTCGCATTTATGGAAAGAGCTTTCATAGGATGTAAGTATGACGTTGTTTTTGAGTTATGGCCATGTGAAGGAAATTATTGATGACCTTATAGCAGGAGCCTGTATAAAGGCACAGACCATGATATAATTGTACCATATCTTCAGAATCGAGCCCCAGATTAGCTTTGAGGGTGCCTTCTGACCATTTACCTACTATTTGAATTTATAAATTTCTAAGCTAGTGCTTGGCTTTGTCCAAGGCTCTTATTTTGTTGTATTATTGTTGTTATATGCAGGTTCATGCTATGGCGTCATAGTTTCCTTCCTTCACAAGGCCATAACTCATAAACTACAAAAGATATTGATGTTTTGTAAACGTTAACCTTACTTACTATCAAAGCTCTTTCCATAAACGCGAACTCCCAAAAAGTGATAGGTACAATTTTTAATCATTTTGAAAATTGGTGACATAATTCTAATTTGTTATTTTTGATATCGAGCAAAGCTGTTTTATGCTTTCAAAAAAGGGTTTTTAGTTAATTTTCATGATCCTTGGTTGATTTTGATTCTCATTATTAACAGCACTTTCTACCCCTAATGTCGTGGCATACAGTGAGCGAGGAGTTGATGTGTTCAATGCACTTACTGCCGAATGGTTGCAGACAATCACATTAAGAAGGGTGAGTAGGTAGCTTATTTCCGTTGTTGGTGACAATATGTACCCCAGGGGGGCACTTGGCTCATAGACATGCGGGGGGGGGGGGTCAGTCCGACAATTTTACAGGCCACTTAAAAAATATCAGCTCATTTCACAGTGACCCAAAATATCATCAAATTGTACTTTTGGATATCTCGTAAATACCCAAGAGTATCACTTTTTCTGAATTCGAAACCTGGATATATCAGTGTTGTATCTGCTATTTTTTTGTTTTTGGACAAATGTTTTACCCAAAAATATCGGACTGACTCTCCCGTACTTCAATGTGCCGAGAGCCCCCCCAGCGCCCCCCCCTCTTTGGGGTATATACCATCCTTACGCATTACTCTATAAAGGCATGCTAAATAAAGCAACTAACAGGGAACTGAGAGATGTTTAATACGCTTGATTAATTTGCAGCAGATCCGGTACCCATACAAAGGGTTTACTGTTTTTCTAGACCGTCGATAATTCATTTTTGGTTCATCTAAAGTTCCTTTTAAAGAACGAGCAGCTCAACAGAATGTTCAATTTGACCCCCTGAATTTTACAATATTCGTGTTGTTTTTTACTGTGCTGTGTGCTGCTCCTAGAGGGGATAAATAAACGAACCGATATAGTTCTTTTTTTTTGTCTAATCCGATCTTTATTCCCCTGCAGTGTCAACCGCTTTGCCGCGATGGCTCTTTGAATCTCTGTTCAGGATTCGACCAGTTGGCAATATTATATTTGAGGAATATCGAGCTGGAAAGTAAGTAGTTTTAGTTGTAATTTTGTTGAACTCAACGAACTCCTCACCAGATTCGTACCAATTTAACCGGATCCTGAAAAAATAGGGTCTGGTCTTCTAAAAAGCCCCTGTTACTAGTCTGCCGGATCGATTTAGGAACGACGTTGGTTCGTGGCGGTCGGAGCCAGAACGAATTGGTCTCTGGTCCTTTAATAGGTCATGCGAGACCGCATTGCAATTTCATCGATTCATGACCAGGGCGAAAAAAGGCAGATTTTGTATTTCATTCACCGATTCGTTTGTTTGAATTTTTGAATAGCCAATCAACGTGCAGCATTCATGACCTCGTGATAAAACCCACGTAGCTTGATTGGCAGATGTCAAAATGTAAGCAAAATCACAGCTAGGTCAAATAAAGAATTTGCCACAACTAGATCCACTAACGTTGTTGTAAACACGGTCCAAAAATCTTTTGATTTTTTAACTCATTAGTCGTCGTTTTCCTGCAGGCAAAGAACTGGCCTTGCCATCGAATAAAGGCAAAAAAGCTGTATCGAAATTTTTGAAGATAAAAAGTAAAAGAAAAGCGGCTTGGAGCAAGCGGGAAAGTTTGAAGGCAGAAGAAGCAGATTTGAAGGAAAAACTCATTTCAATGCCATCGAATTTTACTCACGTGTCGCACATGGGACCTGGAGTTGGATTGAAGATATTGAAGGATTTACCAGAGGTAGGCTGGCAAATCTAATTATCTTTATTTAATTCACCCCCGGGCTTGATTGCAGATGCTTCTTGAAAAATACCTACTGAAGCTTTAGGCCGGGGGATGATATTTCATTTTCTGGTAATAAGTGACTTGGTTTTCTGCCTCATGGAACTGGAAGGACACATTCAAGTCTTGAACTGGACAGAATGTCAATTCCATTTTCTCGTCATTCTTTTTTGTAGAAAGCCAACGAGCAAGGAGAGAATAGTCCGAGTGGCAAGGTATACCGGACACTCTCTCAGGGACCGCGTGCCAGGAAACCGCCCTCCGGTATAGCATCAGTTAAAGCCGGAGTGGCCGGTCAGTACACGAGCGGACAGTATCAAACCAGACCTTACAGTGTAGCATATCAACCATCTGAGGGATCAAGCTACGATGGAAGCGATGGGTAATGCAAATTAATTTCTATTAAAAATTTTTATGCATTTCCTCGTAGCTATGTTGTGAGATGAAAGCTTTCATTCTAGCTGTTAGAATTAATTATTTTAGAGTTTGTGCTGTACAGATTTTGCAGTTGAAGGATAAAATTCGAAATATTTTCACATCCCCCCTCCCCCTTCTCCTGTAGTAGGACTGGACACTAATCTACATATGATCTATGCTAATTTATGTTAATTATCATTTCTGTTGTATATATAATCTTAAGTGTTGATATTCATAATTAGTCAGTATTTCCTCATCACACGAGTCGCATCTCTCAAGCTTTGATCCTCGCTCTTTCTACTCGAAGTAACAGGGAATTATTAGGCAGTTCAAGCCCTGTTATACCCTGTTTTTGGAAGATATGTATTATGGAAGATCTGATAGATTAACACTGCCACTCAAATATGTGTTACTATTTGTTTCCTCCAACTCAGGTCAATTGAGACTCGTCAGCGGTCACTATCAGCAGAAGGGGTTGAAGCTACAGAGGATTTTAGCAAGGTACAGTTTTATTCGGTTGTAGTCTTGATTTCGTTTGTGATTTCTAAGTATTCTTGGACATTTCATTAAATCTCAGGGTTTGTTGAAAGGACGACGAAAAAAGGTAAGAGTGAACAATTCGCGATTTTAAGCCAAATGGCAAAGATATTTGTTGTAATATATAAAACTACAACACAAGGCTTCACAAGGGAAGCTATAGCTATGTATGTAAAAACGTATTGCCAGAAAAATATCAAACAAATAATATACCAACTTTAGATAGCTACAGGGAGATTAATTTCGAGTGGAAAATAATGTTGCCAAACCCGTTCCAGGGCTGAGGTTTTTGCATTTTATTGTGGAGAGGGTTTGAAAAATAAGTCTTTGCTCCTTCAGGAATAAGTTGTAAACATTGATATAATAATTTTTTTAATTTTAGATTATAACAACAATGAGACCGAAAACTTCAGATGATGAAAAGAAGCAGCTGAAAATCGCCATGGAACTCAGTAAAAAACAACAGGACCACGAGTCTAAATTTAGGGTGAGTTTATGAATGAATCTATGAAACATGTACGACTGAGGGAAAGTCATATATACTTTCTCTTAATCCTAAAGTGGACCTTCTACCTTTTGGGAGTTCGCATTTTTGAAAAGAGCTTTTATTTTATTTTATTAATTTATTTTTTTTCGTCCCAAATGGTACATAGGCCGAGAAGGCCCTTAACCAAGCTATTAAATTGAAATCATGGAGCTATAAAAGTAAGACAAACTAAAACTAATTAAAATACATACATACTCGGAAAAGACATTAGTAAATTAGATACTGTAATTAGCAAAAAAGCAAATTTTAAAACACATTATGAATCTGATGTGCAAGAAAAAATTAAATTGATTATAGATTCAATTTACCTAATTAATCACAATGAAAATAATGAACGATACTTGATAAAGAAAAACAAGAATTAATGATTAATCCTAATGATTTTATAGTAAGTAAGGATAACGTTTACAAAACTTCAATATCTTTTGTCACTTTTGAGTTATGGCTGTGTGCAGGAAATTATTGATGACACCGTAGCATGGAGCCTGTCTAAAGTCGCAGACTAAAAAATCAAACAAAATAAGAACCTGTGACAAAGCCTGGCACTAGCTCAGAATTTCAGAAATTCAGAAAACACCCATGAACCACATTAAGAGCTAATGCTCGATTCTGAAGATATGATATAATTATTACTCATACCATGGTCTGTGCCTTTGATTAGGTCCTTGCTATGATGTCATCAATAATTATCTAAATGAATAATTTTCTCTTTCTCATTTGAACTGTTTTCTTTCAGGCTGAAATGGATACTGTTTCTTCAGGTGATTAGCACTTTTTGGTTCTATTTTTTGAAAATAAGTAACGAATGAATGAATGAATGAATGAATGAATGAATGAATGAATGAATGAATGAATAAATGAACGAATGAATGAATGGCCAGTTAAAAACACATAAGTATCACATATCCATATATAAACATGAATCTACATGCGATATTTCAACTCGCTGAAAAATAGATTTTGTATTTGTTTTTGTAAATGAAATTAATATCGTGGCTTTTAGAAATTTATCTCCCATTTTAGGCTCAACAAGTTCAGGACAAACACCACCATCTGCCGAAAGTCCATTTGAAGAACTTAGGTGAAAACAGATAGGTAGGTGACGTAATTGTTGCAGAGCATATCCAAGTATAGATTTTTATAGCTGCTTTCGTTGTACGCCTTCGACTGTATGTTAGTACAATGCACAGCAACCCGGAATGTCTGTTGTGAACAGTAGTGGACCTGAAAACATCACTTGTATGACACCTTCGTTCAGTTCCGTTCCTAGAGAAACGAAATGTTATAGGACTAAATAGCCTTCTTATGGATGATTATAATTTATGTTAATTCATGTAGCTTTTTTCCGTTTTGTATATAATGCTAATTAGTCGTTATTTTAATCAGTCAGTTACTAATCTCAACACGAGTCACACGCACATTTCTTCGCTGTTCACAAACCAAGCCTATTATAGAAAATAGGGGGAGAAGGCAACCTTTGAATTTGCAGACTATGGGCGTTGCCTTTTGGGTATGGCCTATTTGTGTTGCAATGTGGAATGTCAATGCTCAATTTTCAGAAAAAATATGTTTTCTGTTTCCAACTGACCTTGGAAAGTTTTAGGTCTTCTTTTATAAAAGAAAAGATTTCAAGAGGGCAACGGTTTCCCAAATTCGAAGTAACTTGCCTAGTTTCAGCTTAGTCCTGAAGGAAAATTGCGATAAACAAAGAGTTACAGACAGTTGCTTGCACTTGATTTGCCGACTGAGATGGGGTCAGGGGGTGCTGCACCCCCCGAAACCCCCCTTCGAGACGGCCCTGCCTTCGTTGGGATATATCATGTTTACTTTATCAATGATAATAGCAAATACTGCTGTCAGTGAGAAAATTAGGTATGTT
>WUAR02419982.1:0-12653 GCA_015164055.2 Chrysaora achlyos
AAGTTGGCGGACATCAATCGTCTCATTTTCGTTTCTTCATTCTCGTTTTCAAACAACGGAAAACCTATCGTGAAAGGAGTCTATTGGTCAAATGAATCATTTTTATAATCAAAGACTTATATTCAATATGAAAGCAAGCATCAATTTTCAGATTATTCATAGTTGAGCTTTGTTAGAGCTTTCTTTTGTTGCATTTTTACCAATTGCTTAGGGTGTTTATTAATAGAAAGCTATTGATACTTTGAAGTTTTTATTTAATGCAATTCAGTTTACCAGTCATTTTATTAGGGGAACTCCTGTTTTTCAAATTTTTTAGATGTCTGGATATTCCTTTCACGCCCTGGAGGTGTTGTTGGTGCTGGTGGAGGCATCCCCGTAGGCTTAAATGATAAGACTTGCATATTATTTGAGATAAGGTTTATTGGTTGGATACAGTGATTTGAAGCGACTGGTGCTATAGCCGAGCGGGGCAGGCGTTTGCTTGGCAATCTCTGTTCTATTTCAACCATTTTTTTCTCAGATGGTGGTATAAGCTACGTAACCCGCAAATGATCTGTTAGAAATCCTGGAACAAATGCAGAAATACAGATAATAATACAACTGCACAACGGTTTCAAAACTTGCTTATTCTGCTTATTCTGCAAATGTTTGCATACGAGACATCTTCGTATATTGTAACTGCTTCGCTATTTCCTGCCAATTCCATGGCAATGGTTGTAGTCTGGGGTAATTTTTTTGCACCCGCAAATAAGCTTCTTTAATTTATCATAATCAAAAAGAATTCAAATTCCTCATCCCACTTTGATGCTTCCATAGATACGCGAGTTTGTCATGAGCCATCTTTTTTAGTGTTAATGTTGCTATCCTATTCGGTCCTTTACGCTCCAGCTCTATCTCTTTCTCATTTATCTTGCCCTTCCTATTATTCTCAGATTCAGAATAGGAATTAAAATGTAAGCATCGAACCGTCGTCTTGTTCTAAAACGAGTGGGATTTGCGCATTCTTAGTATTTCTGCCTCGGTTTTAAGGAATGTAGCTACTAGCTGCATTCCGCACTGTTCTTACACGGCTTGGGCACGCTATAGCGCTATAGCGCTGCCAGCTAATTCTGGAACGCCAAAAATGTCACAACTTCAACACTACCCAGAAATGTAAACTCCTTCCAACTTGAAAAGTTCTGGTATGGAACGGCCCTTGTGCGACGCTTGTAGTAAGCAAAAGAATCAGCGTAATCATGTTTTTAATCTAGGGAATTGATCGTACGTATTTCCATATGTTTTTTTTTAGCTTCGAGATTATATGAAAGCGCATTTTGTTGGAGAAAAAATTACCGTGGTTGCTGTAGGTATGTAACTATATCACATTTTTTTTTTTTTATCTTTTCGATCCTTTCTTAACAGCCGTAAAATGTAATAAGGTAAAAATATATTTGAGATTTTTTTTAAAGATCTTATATGCTCATTATATGCTTTTGGATGGTTTTTACAGGCTGCGATCATGACTCACTTGTTCATACCGTATCACCAATGATTGGAAATCTTCCTGCTCGAGGCACTGTAATACAGGATAAACAGAAGTACTATTCTGGTATGTACCTTCTTATTTGGTCTATATTCTGATTTACACTAAATGTTTAGCCAGTTATAGGTAACAGAGGCTTTTTTAGGACTCTGTACTTGCCCGATGCAATTAACCGTTTTCTTTGTTCTGTGTGCCCGCAATTCTTTGTGTCTCAAGGTGTATAGGACACACGCACTGAGAAGTCAGGCTCGAGGCATTGTAAGCAAGGAAACGTCCAGTACTTTGGTACCTTTTTTTCATGGATCCTTCCGAGGTGTTAAGCGATTTCCCGTTTCCCAATATTTTCGATTGGTCCCGGGTCAGGTTTTAAAAAAAATGATAAAGGCCTTGCACTTCCTTCCACCCTACGTCACCGCTTCATCCTATTGGGACTGAACCGTATGAAATCCAGGAGGCTTTAACCGATACTGAGAGAGCCTGGATAACGGGCCTAATCTTTATGCCTAAAGTTGGCGAGGAAATCTTTAAACAGCAAATTGATAAACAATTTGGACTTTTCCTGCCGTGGCTGCACCGATGGTCCACAGAAACAAGCTATATATGCCTTGAAGAGTATTTGTCGACAATTAGAGTCAAGCCTAATAGCAGGGGCGATGAAGCTCTATTTGTTGTCTAATGTGGACGCTTTAATGAAAAGAGTTAGATACTGGTTTTATAGCCATCTGCTTCAAATAACGTACGCTTAATGCAGTTATGGTAGCTGCTAGAAGCATGTTGCTGTTTTTTCACACTTATTACCTATACAAATTTAGCATACAAATATTCGTAAAACGAAAAATAAAAAAAAGGTGCAACAAAGGAATGTTCCGGGTACAGGGATTACATTAAGTAAAGCAGTCGAATTTGATGCCTTGTTTTATTGACTGACATTTTTCTAACCAAATAAGTAAGGTAACATACATGCTTGAATAACGAAAAGAAAAGCTATAATTAGTAAATACAAATAAGTGTTGACAAATGAAAGGAAAAGGCAAGGCTGATGCGTTGAGAAAGAACAGTGAACGACGAAGGGAATGACCGGACGTAGTGTACGCAGTGTGATTGCAGCGAATGACGTAGGATATGAAGCGAAGAGAAAAACGTTTGAATGAATGGAATCAGGAAATTAGCCGGAGGGAGGGAAGAAGGGATAAATTTACAATATTTAATTCACTACACTCTTATATTAGCGGTGAGGGAACTAATTTCAAGTGAGATTGAAATCTCGTGCCAAGGATTTGATTTATTCAATCCAACATTTCAAGTTTTCATTTTATATTTTTAGCTCCATTTTCACAGTATATTTGTAGAAACTGTCTGACACTTTGTGGAAATAGTAACATTGTTTGAAATTTCAATCTGAATAATCTGCGATGGATAAAAAGAAAAGCTGCGGGTATTACCCAAGAAATCCAGTACTGATTAAAACGAAAACAAATTAGCCATTCATTCCCACACGTGCAGACCTCCAAATACCAATTTTTAATTACATACTCATTATTACAAGTTTATCCGCAGGTGAGATTAGTGCTATGGTCTGTACATAATTTTTTATCCTTTTAGTGTTCTAATTAGTAGTCTAATTTATTCTCGAAGCTGTTAATACTGGGTGCATTTACGATCTTCTTGGACAAACCGTTCCAAAGTTTATTGACTCTTACTATAGAATCTGTTTTTAATATCAAGACTAAATCTCTGTTTCGCTTACTTCAAACTATACTCCCTCCTTATGCCTGAGATTCTTGGCCGGAGATTGTTGCTTTCAATGTTGTACATATTGTGTGTATTTATGATAATAATAATACCTGGTGGAAATTTCTTAAAACTTGACTGATTTGAAATCGAGTCCAGAATCATTTTCTGGATTTGCTTCGTTTTTACTAAATAGTAATTCAGACTTCATGCGATCCATTCATATTTGCTCTTTGTACTTTCCTTACATCACATTCGAATCACACATCCATCAAAACAAGAACAAGAACTTTGCTTTTCAACTAGAAGACAGCCAAACCACTTTGCAAAAGCAACTCTACGACAGCTTTTATCGAAATTGATCGAAAAACTTATGATTTTTCCATATCCGATTGTAGTTGACAAGTGTAAACTATTTGGCTCTGTCACACTTGATTGCTCCATTTCTTTCAGTTGACAGTTGATAACGTCTTTAAGCACATGTGGTAATCTTTTTTGAAGTTGTTTGATCAGTGCTACATTTCCAGTATTAATATTTAGTGCAATATTTTTTTTTGTTCTTTTCAAATTCTTCTTTGTCTTCTTTCCCTTCTGCTCAATTCACATTTGGATTTGCAGTTTAAATAAACAGAAACGTTTCAGTCAACTTGTGGTTCTAAGCATCTGTTTCCACAGTCTCCTCAACTTGACAAGCGTTGTAATTCGTTTACTCATCTTAAAAGCTCACACCTCAATACTCCCAAGCAAATTGAATTTGCTGCTCAGATTCGTAGAACACTTTGTCTCCAGCTATTTAATATCATCAATGCGCGTGCCAAGCCTCCACAAATTTGAGATAATGACAAAACGACTCAACTTGGTTCAACATCAAATCTAAACAATAGAAAATTAATCTCCGCTACTCGACATTCTAATCAAAATGAGCTTCTCTGGACTACACTCAGCAGCAGTCAACTGCTCTCGACAAAGTGGCCGAAGCAACACAATTTTCAACTTTATTTTGTTATGGCAAGCTACCTACTTATAATATATCATATTGTTCCTGTTAATTTTCATAAATTTTCCCTTTGAAGTAGCAAATTTTTTATTATATATTATTGCTTTCGAATACCTGAATTACCTGAATTGCCTTAGAATGAGCTAAATTTTGGCTTAAATGAAATACCATGAATGTCTCATGTTGTGAGTCACTTGCATGGATTAGGTTACCTATCTATATTATAACGCGCAAATGTTTTATGTATGTTTGTATGTATCAGGAATTCCTTTGTTTAGAACTGCACCGTTTCTAGGTCGGCGTTCTTTCTTTTTTCCCCTCCATTCACCCCTGGTCGTCTGCCCCCACTGCCTGAGCAGTGTCAAACCTATTTTATTTTGTAAACTTCTTCTCACTGGCTTGCCATCTTCGATCTAAAACGAATTTCCATCTTCCCTTCTCAAAGGCCCTTTCGCTTTACTGCTTGATATCTTGCAAATTGCAAATTGTGTTTTTTCGAAAAATTATTTCTCACAAACAGACCATAAAAGGTCTGCTTGCTTTATGTCGTTTTATTTACGTGAAATTCCTTAGAGTTTTCGAGTAAGAGCCGAGAAAGTTGCCTGTTTTTGTTGGCCTAGCTTATCCATTCTTTCAAATACTGTGAGAAGACAATAGGTTGCATTCCCCTGTTGTCTATCAAATGTTAATACGATTTTGTGCACTGCTGCCTATCAAATGTCAACTGATCCGTGGTCGCCATGACGGCTGTCGAGTTGACTGTGCATTGATTGTGCAGTAATGCACGAATTTTGTCAGGGAAGGACCCTTGAACTTGCAGTGATTAAATATTGTAAATTTGGGCCTTTTTTTCTCTCAAGCAAATTTCCTCAAGTTCATTCATTTTCATATTTTTACTTAACTCCGCTTTACAATTCCCTTCGCGTCACACGCGGTATCACCTTTGCGTTAAAGAATTCTTATTCCTTTTCCTCTTATGCGCTATAACTAATTTAAATTTACTTTCTTAACCTTAATTTTAGCGTATTCATTTCTACATACAATAATTATAATAATTCTTTTTATCGAGGTGTCAATGATTTGAGTAAATGGAAACCATACAGGAACCACAGCGAAGATGCCACGCAGCGCCATCAAGCGGGTTTTAAATACACACAATAATCATAACTTGGTTACAATCCACCCCTTGCACAGAAGACCGAAAAAGACACATCCACTAGTTTCAAGATAACGCAAATCATAATACATATTTTACCTTTTAGGTGAAGGGAGATTGAGAAATACCTGTAAATTGACTCATGCTGCATTAGTTGCAGAGGGAGCAAGGTGCGTTAGGGCTCTAATATATCGAATATCTTTCTACGGGCGATTTTTTTCTTCCAAAATGTTATTTGAAATTACTTACATTATATCTAATCTCAATTTTTAAATTATATAAAGTTATAAATATGATTTGAAACTACTTAGATTATATTAAACCCGCCTTGTCTCGAACTATGTAAGCATTCAAATTTTTCCTCCAATAAAGTTTTCCTCGAGCAGCAGTGATATTATTCTCATGTAAAATTTATTTGCAAATGTCCAGTTCCAGTATAGCAGTTAGTTATAAAAGCTAAATAGATTCTCATATAGTCAGCTTATGAAGCGTACTATATTGACTTGTGATGTTATATTGATTCCTTATAGTTATCAAAGCCATGACCTTTTGGCACTTGGCTTGCTGCAGGTAAAAGTCCAAGATTTTGTTCGTTTGAAAGCTTTCCTAGAATGATCTTGTCTTTCAATTTGTTGTTCACGAAGGGTGTGATGTTATCGATAAGGCTATTTGAGCTAACCATTTTTCATATTGAGTATGTATTAGCCAACTAAGAATGTCTTTCCGACTACAATTCCTTGTTTGTATTTTTACTTTCTAAATTTTTTCAGCATGTGATGGGCGCTAATCCATTTATCAAATGGGGAAGCAACACAGTTTCTTCAAGGTAACTTTGTCTGTTTTTTTATTTGTACTTTTAATTTTTCTAATAATTATTATTCAGCCTCATGTAGTCAATTTTACATGACTATTTTATCCCTCAACAGGATTTCGATTGTTTTGAGATAGTAGCCACGTTTTGTAATCAATCTTTCAAAATCAGTGAAAATAACATTCAAATACTGCATAATTGTATAATTAATTACTTTATAATTTATGATTATTTTGTATTTCATGCTAAGTTACTTCGTTATGTTTAGTTTTTAGTTTGATATAATATACTGTATTAGATCATATTAAATTTGAAATGTTCTTTTGTAATGAAACTGTATTGGTGTAATAAGATTACATCTTAATTATTTAATTAGTTAACACTTCCTAACATTATACTTGGCTAGGCGTCATCTGAACCTTGATATCATTGTTATTGAAAAATATAATATATTATGTTCCTTCTCGAATTATTCTTCATTGCTATCTTTATATGTTGCATCGCCTAGATGCTGCGTTATTCAATCTGTTTATCAAATTTATCAATGTTCTTTTACCTTTCTAACAGACTAAATCGAGCAGCCTTAAATGTGGTTGAGAATCCTTTTATGGTAAGTCAATGGATCTACCCACATATATTTCGCAACGTAAGCAATTTCTTATCCGAAGAGTGAAATGACTTGGCGAGTATTCAGCACTTCGAGTATTGCTTATTGCATTCTTCAAATCTATTACTTTCTACACAAACTTTTCAAAAATAATGCTAGTGGATCTTCTATGAAATACAACAATTTATGGAATTCAAATGAACTATTTACAGCAAATATTCTCTCAGTAAATAATTTTTCATCTTTAGGTTACTTCATTGAATATCAGCCATGCTGATAGCGGAATTTTTGGATTTTATGCGATAACGGAACCGAAGGACTCTTCCCAGGTAGGTTGTGGTCTCTTTTATATTTTCTTATTATTGAAATGTTGCATAAGGTTGTCTATCAGCTGCTCTTTGATCAAAATCTGTTATCCTTTGGAAGTTTTCATCATATATTTCCTCTCAGAATTTTTGTGTAAAAGTAGAGACTTTGCACTTTTATTTAGATTGCCTGTGGCTATAGACGTACTGCTTATTAAACCCCCGAAACGCCTGTAACAGGTGGACGGACGGCTGAGAAATCATATTCTGTAATTCTGTGTTATTCATTTTCTCAATCCTTTAAAAGAATTTATCCCATGTTT
This sequence comes from Chrysaora achlyos, assembly GCA_015164055.2. Classification (NCBI taxonomy): domain Eukaryota; kingdom Metazoa; phylum Cnidaria; class Scyphozoa; order Semaeostomeae; family Pelagiidae; genus Chrysaora; species Chrysaora achlyos. The sequence continues at coordinate 7,453 of WUAR02419982.1, forward strand.
CTTCATTTTACTGTCTGTTACTTTATCTATAATAAAAAGATCTATTTCAGAAGAATTTTCAGGATTTTTGCCAATATAGAATTTTTATGCCTTCTTCTGCGGATTTTAATTTTCATCAATTCGCTGGCTATCGCACTCGCAATCCCAGTAATTTGCTCTGTGTAAACGGGGTATAAAAGCGTTGTAGAGTGATCTATAATAATTTTTCTGCCAAACCCTTAGCCATTTTAGTTTAGCGATGAACAGTCATGTGTACACCGTCAACTTTTGAAGATTGTTTCCATTCCATAATGGACATACTTTCTGCTTAAATAGGTTCTGAAATCTGTTCTTAACGAGTTCAAAAGTGTTTCCAATGGAAAAATTGATGAAGATGAGGTAATTCGTGCCAGGTAAGTGCAATTCTTAGGACTCTTCTGGCATTTTTCCGCTTAGCTTGGCTCTCACTGTAGGTTAATTTGGGATAACATGAGATAACGCGCGGTGGTTTGGAAAATTAACCCATGTTTTAATTCCAGCTGCATCTAGTTTCCACTGTGGGTTAACGTGAGATAATTCCAATATAAGCGTGCGAGTAATTTCAACATGCAGTGATTTTCACTTGAGATGAATAATTGGCACAAACAAGCCTTAAGTTTATTTGCATGGAGGCCTAGCTGCACGTCAGGTAGGCAAATAGGCTGTGCTTTAGAACAGAAACTGCTCTTGTTATTAGTCTAATGTTGACGCAGAGGACGGAAAATGATCTCATGTAGTTAAATGTCCAATGTTAAGTTGAATCCTGTATCATAATCATAAAGGTTTTTTAGCATTGATTTTTCGCTGTTTGACACGCTAACTATTGCTTTACCTTATTCGATGTTGGTCAATACGAGGGCAATAATGAATGCGTTGTACTTACCAACTCTCAAATGGGTCAGATGTTTGCCGATGGTGAGCTGAATGAACCACTTTACGAATTCCACCAGCAAATGTTGCTATAATGTTTAAATAGTGTTGAGATTTTCCCGTGAAAAACATGGCTAATGCGGTCCTAGCCCAGTTAAAGCTCTGACGAAGAACACATGATTAATAATATTAGCGCATTTGGAATCTCATTGGCGCAGTGGAGGAGGATGTTATAGAAGCCGATACACGCAACCTTTGTGAAGGAGTACATTAATAGTTAGGAGGGAATGTTCCTTGACAGCTCGAATTCATTAGAAGAACTTCACACTACCGCCGCACGAATGCAGAAATTAAGATGATAGCTCTGCAATGAAATTCGTTAACTTGTTTACAAAACGGTTGAAATGGCGAAAACGTAGATCGAAGTTGATGATTTTCTCGGTATTTTTTATAAGCACTCTAAGCGGATGTTGCAGTGAGTGATGAGTGAAATTTATCACATAAAACAAGAAAACATTTCTCTTTTGAAGACAACGTGGTCTTTTACATTCAGTACGAAATATTAAAACGTTTCTCTGCCACCTCACATTAAGGTTACAAATCATTACTTATTTTTCGTATATAATTGCTTCCAACAGTTCGACATTTGTCAGTTTCAACTCTCAGTTTTCAGCTTCTCTAACCGAATAGTTATACGTGTTGTCAGACAGCCAGATCTGTTTCGTTGCCTGTCAAAACATGCCTACACAAATGTGACTTACTTGAAAGACTCGTGGACGAGCGGAAGTTTCTTTTCTCATCACTTGATCTATAGAAATGTGTTGGAAATTCTGTTGACAATCCCAAAATGCGCTTGTTTTCAAACCATTCGCTATTTCAGACAAACATACTTCTTTCTACAACTGTTCATATCATACTTAAACTGACTAGTTATTGTGAAAACAGCGTCAATGCTGCTTGGTTTCTGACCAAATAAGGGTGACATTGATACAATACATTCACAAAACTCAAAATACTATAATTTAGGCAAGCTTCCACCCAAATTAAAATTATTTGTCTTCATAGCAAGCAGCCACGTTAAATAGACCCTTTAAATAGGAATGAATGGTGACTAATTTGATTGGTCCACACTGCTTATATCGAACTCCTAATCTATGCCAACAGCTTAATAAAGGTATTGATGAAATAGCCCCAAATTTATCATTCAATGCCCCTTTCAAATAAATGCATAGGCTCGAATTCTTAAAATCATCCTTGCGATCTATATCTAAATTAGTTACCATGGAAACAAAAATAAAATATCATTCAAAATATATCCTTTGATACACTTTGACGAATGTTGGTATTCTTTGTTTTCCAATAATAATTTTTTGTGACATATTAGAAAACAGTTAAAAGCTAGTCTGCTGATGACTAATGAAAGTACAGATGCATTGGTTGAAGATACTGCAAATCAGGTATTACAGCTAAAATTTGCCAACTTTAAGTAGCCTGTGATTTATTCCTTTCCTTGAAATTGTACATGAAAGAAAGACAATTATCACTATTTATTCGGAAAATTTATTCTCTTTTTGTATCCTTGTGAGACAGATGATGTGTGTGGAATTTTATGGCACTACTCGTTGGAATTTTTAATTATCATTGGTCTTAACGGTGGCATAAAATAGCTATTATTCCTATTGCAGATGATGGCTAACGGTCAGTACAGACCAGTAGATACAATCTGCGACGAAATTGAAAAGTTACAAAAGGATCATGTTGTTGCGGTATGTTTTTGATTGAACTGTCTTTTTCATCTTAAGTTGCCTTCGTAACCCAAAGAACAACAAAGAGACCCTTTCTCTGTGCATTGAAGTCACTATGACCTGTGCGGGCACTGCTGGTTTCACCTGTTAATTAGGCCTACGGATTCATTTTCAAATGCTCAGCAGATGTTCTTGGAGAGAGCTCAAAACATCTCAAACCTACAAACAGTTCATTTCGTTGACAATTCACAACTTTTAGCTACTTAGTTGCGTTTTTAAAACGAAGCGGCTCGTATTTTTTTCAGGCGGCCAAGAAATTATTCACAGGCAAGGCAACTCTGGCTGTACTAGGAGATTGTTCCAGTGCTCCTTACCTGGATGAACTATTATAAGTTTCAATTAAGAATGAAGTATGCTAATTCCTTTGTACGATTTAAACAGGCTTGTTGAACAACTTTTGTTAACTTGTGTTTTCTTGCAATATCAACAATGTGTTAAGAATGGTTGACATCTAGAAATGCCATTGGCTGAACTGCTAATTTATTGTTAGAATATGAAAATTTCAAAAAATAGTTTAAGCTTTGTCCACGTCTAGCGACCTCGCACGATTCTTTCAACAGGGAAAGAAGATTAGAAAACACAAGGGAAAAGGATTATTATATACTTTTGAATTGAGTCATTTATTCGATAAATCGATGCCCCGTTGTTTCCAATTATGGATTTGACTCGGGCTTGATGCTCAACGCCAACTCGCCTACCTAATGGCATAGAAAGTGTGACCTCTCACGAAATGACCTTGATGCTTCAGTTGAAGCCACTGAAACACCTGACACTGAAAAGATGACATATAAAAATAAATGTCAAAGTAATGGCTGATGCGAGAAGGAATCTCATTGAGCATCTTAAAGAGAAGAAGCTTATGCTCATCTTATCAATATAGAAAAGCAATATGTTGCTCGAATGCGGAAAGCATGTGAAAAGATGGAGGAGGTTGATCAGAAGTTTGCAGACAGCCTTAAAGATTCATCAAACAATATACATGCATTTGCCTCAGTAATATCTGGTGGACGTTCTATGCTCCCAGTTCTATTAAGTTGCTCGCTTCACAGCAGCCTTTTCAGCAGTAGCAACTTTAATATTATTGTCAGAACAACAGAAAAATGTACCCAACAAAACGGCACAAGAGCTCTATTCTATTAGAAATATAGGAATTTTAGAGATGACGATGCAAAATAAGATTATGGAACATCTAAACTTCAGTTCAAAGAGTTTCAAAAACGTTTGCGAGATTTTAACTGTTGCCACGCTTTTCCAAATTCCAATTTTTGTGCCTATATTATGTAAGACAAGAAATAGATTTCTAAAAAGATATGTACATCTAAATCAAAACTATCCCGCCATCTAAGATGACAGATCCCTGAGTTTGGGATTTTTATTAAATGCGTCAGAATAGATCAATAATAGATCAGGGCCCGGTTGTTCAAAATTCCGATTAAGGTAACACAGGATTATAGCTAATCCTAGGTTTAACACTTTAGCCCCCGTTTCGGTAATCACTGTATTAGGGAGCGTTGTCGAGAAGCTTTTTCAAGCATTAGACTTTCCTAAACCCGGGTTTTGTGATCTAAAAATGGGCGGCAAATCAGAACAGCGAAGCTGCAATGCAGCAAAAATCGAGAAAAGCTAATAACTTTAATAAAGCTAATAATAATAATAGTAATGATAAAAATAATAATGATGATGATAATAATATAATAAAGCTAATAATGTAACTTTTCAGCGTCCGAACTTGCCGTGCTGACAAAGGAAGTCGAAGCAAATATTTTAGTCTTGAAAAGTAAATTAACCGTCAGTGTAACGAACGTTAGGAAAAACAAAATATGGGCGGACGAAGCAGCAGCGTTTGATACAGCGGGAGTTGCTCATAGGACAGCCCAAGCCATAATTGTATCATATCTTCAGAATTGAGCTCTCAATTAGCTTTAAATGTGGTTAAAAGGTGCCTTCCGACCATTGATGTACTAATTGGTTATTCTAGATATTTCATGCGCGGCATCTTCGCCCAAGGGTCTGTGTCGTTTCCATTTACTAAAATCACGGAGACCTTAATAAAAAGAATAATTATAATTATTACATTTTTGTCTAACTCGCTCGATGCCGCTGCGCAGCATCTTCGCCCAAGGGTCTTTGCCGCTTCCATTTACTCAAATCGCTAAAAACTCGATAAAAAGAATTATTATAATTTTAAATTTTTTTTATGCGCTCGATGCCAGTGCGTGGCATCTTTGCTGAAGCTCCTGCGTCTTTTCCATCCTTAAGTCACTGAAACCTCGATAAAAGAATTATTTCTATAATTATTTTGATTTTGCCCAATCTGGCCTCGAACGGGTGGATTTTGATATAGTTCCTCGTTTCTGCATAATTCCAGCTCACTTAGTTCCCAGGGTCCTTTCCTGGCTAACTACGTGCAGTACTGCAGGATAAATCCACCGCAAACCAAAACCTAAAACTTTCTCGGAAGTTTTATTCAAAAAATCGAAGGAATTTGACGTAAATGAAACGACATAG
>WUAR02421093.1:0-14350 GCA_015164055.2 Chrysaora achlyos
GTACTGATGATGTAATGAATGTTTCCTTAAATGGCTAACTAAATATGATAATGTATGGAACTATGCTAACTACTACAGTCTGATCCAAGTATATTTGCGGACATATGTTCGAGATCGGAAGAAGGTCATGGTACAAAAAACCCCACTCTTGGAACCTATATTTAATCATGAAGAGTACATAACTACGGATACTTCTATGCCTGAGAAAGAAAATTTCTAAAGTGAGGAAAGCGGAAAGCTTATTTCAACCGGAGAGGCGTTCAGAAAATTGACCGAAGAACAGTGATATATAGCTACAACAGACTTGTGGAAGTGTGAAAAAAATTGATAAAATTGACTTCGTGTTGAAATGAATTGAAGCAAACTTTCTTGTAGTCTTTTTTGTAGCGCAATCGAGTTATACTTCCTCAAACGTACAGATAGTTGAAAGAATGAACGAGTTTTGAGTCACAAAATTTATCGTTATGAGTTTAATCAGTTTATATATATACAGAATAGTTCATATATCCATGACTTCTATCGATCCTATTGATTTCTAATCTATAATCACGGAACCTTAACACAGGTATTGCGTACATAAAAATGTTAGTAGCTATGTTAGGAAACTTGTGATAAATATTTTAGATCAGTATAGCCTGATGATAAGTAAAATAAACTAAAGATTTGAGTAGCTGTTCAGGGTACAGTAAGGCCCAACATTTAAGAAATCAATCATTCACACCTAAGCTTAAATTGTTTCTTATATCTATTGTCCTTCTTCCTTTTTTAGGCTAAAAGTTTCTTATTTCTTATCTGAAAAGTCCTTGAAAAGTTGTTCATAACAAAAAGGGATTGTTTATGGATATAATAGTCATGGGTGTAAGTCGTTAACAAAACAATTCAAATGTTTGTAAAACCAGTTAAATAACTGTAAAAATCTCTTGTGTGTTGGTTTGAAAGATGTTTGAGAATTTAGTTGCATTTCTATTGTATCAACCGAAATACAAGAAACATTTTTTGGAAATGAGCCTCAAGAGTTTCTTATAAGCAGAGGGACAAATCATTTTTCGGTAACAAGAAGGTTTCTTTTAGGTTTCTTAAATGCGGGGCCTGACTGTATACAATATCCTTAAATCAGTTTGCCCAAGAAGAAGACAGATCAGTTTTTAACTCTTTGACTGGCAGTTGTATATAACAATTAACCGCAATGGTTTTTCTTCTTATGACAAGATTCCCAGAAGCTGACCGGCTAATTTAGGACATTTGAAAAAACTAATCCGTTAGCCATGTCTGACGGACCGTGGCTAGAATCCCAAAGCCAGTGGTAACTGATGTTGTCCCGTATCATACCTCTTCTATATGGTTCTGACTAATACGGATTAATGGAACAGAAAAACCGAAATTTGAGGTTAGGATTGGAACTGATTGATCAAAACAGTTTGATATTTAAGATGATGACCTTAAATTCTAATTGCATTACAAGTAAATTTAAAAACCAAGGCATTTAATAGCACAAATTTACATTGCAATTGCATTGTTTTCTTTCAATGTTAAGATGTCGTTTAATTATATTAGATACGAACGATACGTTGAAGTTTTATCCAACAATAAAGATGACAAATTTGCATTCACACATAAAACACCCTGACTCTTGAGGTGCTGATAAGGTTTGAAGCATCAAAGAATTTAGTTTCAATAATCACATTGCCACTGAAAAAGAAAACAGATCAACTAAGACGTTTGAAAACGAGAAATAGACAGAAAAAACTTATAATGTTATCACGGCCTTAAAATCAACTGCAATATCAAACAGCATAAAATTTAAGCTAAACCATAGCCTTAACCATCAAAAGAAACAAGCAACTAAGAAGCAACGCGTTATGATATTTCATGATTAATAAACACAAAATCCACATATACGACGAGCCAGCGATGTTAAAAACAAAAGTATATATTTCACTCAAAATCTATCACTTTATGAATTCCAAATTAGACTCGGAAAACTATTTTTTTCTTAATAAAATTTGCAATATAAAGAGAGTAGCTACTGCATGTTTGTTGGGTTTGACCTATGATTTAAGAATCTGATCCTCGCTTGCCATAAAATATATTTACAAAGCACGTTTTTACTGTAATTAAACATGCAGTCAACATTTTTTCCATCAGATTCTGTGTAGTATCTTTTTATCGTGTACATTAGTATAATATTTATCCTGATCGTGGTTCTCTCATAAACAGTAATGTATGTTTCTATTATTTGTCCATTTTGAAGAAACATCTTGCTCGAATTTCGAAATTATTATACTATTATACTAAGTAGACGATAAAAAGATACTACATAGAATTTGATGGAAAAAATGTTCACTGCATGTTTAATTACATGGAAAAACAGCAATTCGGGTTTAATTTTGGATTAATAAAAAAGAAGGGTTAAGTGAAAATCTATTAAAAACTGTTCAATAGAAAAAGGGCGAGAAAGGTGTGACAGCAGTGTATGATGATGGGTACATGATGCAGGTGCATTGCATCACATATTTAGCAGGAATGAGCAGAATAAATTATTTGAAATATATTTTCATTATTTAACCAGAAGAGTCGAATATCTAGCATTTACGCTTTGAACAGAAATTCCTGTGAAGAGAGAAGCAACATAGATTGACTTATAAGGTTGCTCTCCTGGTCGCTCACAGAAACTATGTTCAAGATTCAAGACTATTTGTTTTGATTCTAGAACAATTTTTTTTAAATTAATTACCTCCGATTGGTTTGCTCAATCATTGGTCATCATTATTATTTTTTAACAAAGCTAGATTTATTATTCAGAGAAGGACACAGCAAGAATCGGAGCGCAGACCTTAACCATTCGGTCACACTACCATCTGCTGTCAGCTAGCACTTATTGGGGTGCGATTACCATTTTATTGCCTAATCACGCTAATTTTAAAAGAAAAATAGCTAATTTGTGGTAAAGCCTATTGTTATGCTTTGGCAAGAAATGGATCGGGGTATAAATCTACATGCGTTCCACTCTCCTCCTCGCATTATAGTACGAATAATTCGTAAAAAAATAGCAAGGCTGCTGCAATGTACTAAGAATGCATATACACAGTTTTGTGAAATATATCATATAACCAACTCAATGATTGATAGAAAGTTTGGTAATATAGTTTAATTTTGTAACCACACGAGTCACACGCATGAGTTTTAAAGTAAAAAAAAGCACACTTTTCAGCTATCCTCTCGGATATTCCTTTGTAGAACATTTGACATTCTTTGTCCACTTCACTAAAACAAGTGAACACAAGTGGTGTGAATGAACCTTGATCAAATATCTATATTCGTCTGTTGTATGATCTTTTTTGGCCTGCTCATTTGGTCGATGTGCAGCAGCATCTTTGTGGCATTCCAAAAGAAGACCAATTGTGAAGCCACAAGCTTCATTGTGACGTAGCTATGCTAATGAAACCACCTTTTGGACAAGACGGGGCATGTTCAATTGAGAAGTAAACACATTTTGTTGGAATATTTCTAATCTTTTTCTGGTATTGCAGATACAAGCTATCCCAGAAAGCTTGCTTCACAAGGTAAAAGGCATTTTTTTTGATGGGTAAAGCTGCTTAAAGCTCCCATCTCAAGTGTCGCCTCCAGTGTTCGCAAGCTTATTGCATTTCTATGGCGAAGATGCCGCGCAGCGGCATCGAGTGCGTTAAAAATACATATAATAATTATTAGGACCTGAATTGGTTGTACGGAGATCCGTTTGTATGTAAGCAAAATGTTAACAAGATTACACTTCCACTAAGACGACACATCCACTAAAGGTACACATTCACTAAGGTATATCTTTTATGTTGTTCCTAATCTCGTTAAGAATACCTGGATTTCTCGAACTCTTTTCCTTTGTAACACCGTTGTTAGCTTCATTTTAATTTTAATTTGAAGTTTGACTTTACTTGGGACCGGAACAATCCAAAAAACGTGTGACGGAGTCAAAAGAGAAAACACTAAGATTTTCCTCGAAATCTAAGCAAGAAAAGCTAAGAAATATATTCAAGTTAAGTTCAATTGTTGAGTCAGAGAGGTTAGGGGAAATCTTTCAAATTCGTTTTTGAAAAACTATTCAACAGGGCAGACGTAAGAAGCGAGTCAATTTAAAGAACAGGGCTACGGTCTTTGATGCAGCAGGAAAACAATCAACAGGAAAGGGAGTTCGTTTTGAAAATGAATTCGTCAAGGAGAGATGCGAGAAGTAAAATTCTTTTCTAGCATGATTTTTATTATTAATTATTACTATTAATATTCCATTATTATTGAAGTATTATAGTAGCAGACGTACCTTAGCTGTCCCATTCCTGGGAATAAGGCAACACACATTAGACAAACAGGACGCATACTACGAGACAGAGTCACCGACTTACAAATAAACGACATGACAAATCGAGGGTTGCAGATCACTTCTGCAAACCAGTACATACTTTAAGACCTACAGATACTACCACTGCTATAAATACATGAAGAAAAGAGTGTCAGGCCAGTCAACTATTTGTACTTCATTGGTTAAGCCGACACTCTTCCACCTAACGGCATGAACAGGAAAAACTGACCGCTAACAAAATTTATAAGTATCACCGCAGCCACTTTATTGCTATTATCATTTTTAAACTATTATTAGGAACAAGAAAAAATACGTTAGAAGAACTCATAAGTCTTTTGACAAAATATTATTTACAGAAAACCTTCGGTTATGGCCGAACGTTAAAAATTTCATAACAGAAAGCAGATGCCAAACGATTCAGTAGCTGAATATGAAGCAGAACTGAGAAGATTAGCAAAAACATGCGAATTTACAGCTTCTAAAAATCCAGCTTTGACACTATTACTACTGTCACAGAGGGACCAATTCGTTGTTGGTTTGAATAACGAGGCATGGCAACGTCGATTATTGCAAGAAGCTAGAGTTTTAACCTTTACGAGAGCCGTTGAAATAATGAAAGCTGCCGAAGCAGCTCATCAGTTCAACACTTTTTCAGCGAGAGGATGAAGTGATGTTCGTGCAGTGACGCAGGGAAATAAGGAAAGCTGGAAATGAAGAAGTTTGTAAGGGAAGGAAAAACATTTCGAGTGGAGCATAATCACGGAAATGCTACAATTGTGGTATACAGGGACACTATGCAAGGGACTGCAGGGCCCCTCGTGTCTCTCGTAAGTTCTCACAGAAACAAGTCAAGCATATTTCTGAAGAAACTTCGGATTTTGAAACATTGTCTGGGATTCAAAGGAAACCAATCATGTTGCAAAAAATTTGATACCATGTCCAAAAGTTGAAGTTATAATTAACGGACAAGCGGCCAAGCGGAAGTTGACACTGGCTCTGTCGTTAAGCTTATCAATGAGGTTACATGACGCGACCCACTTGGTGCTCCTTTGTTGGAATTAAAGAGTTATTCTCATGGGAAGGATCCGTTATTGGGAGAATTTGATGCCAGCATTGAAATTAACGGGCAACGGACAGAATTTTGTGTAAGAGTAGTGAAGGGAAAAGCCGGAAATCTCTTAGGAAGAGATTTATTGTGTCAAGTTCGCCTGGACTGGCAGTCGATTTTTGCTGCTTGTATTCCAAAGGAAAATAAATTAAAAGCTGTATTGGATGAATTTGATGAGATTTTTGTGGAAGAATCAGGATTATGCAAGGGTGTCAAAGCAAGAATCACATGAAAAGCAATACAACCCAAACATTTTGTAAGGCATGTTCATTGCCATATGCGATGAAGAAGAAGGTAGAGAACGAGCTTAATCGTTTGGAGCAGAAGGGAATCATTACACTAGTACAGATCGTACAGCTCCTGTCATTCCAGTCTTGAGCGTGATGGATCAGTATGATTACGTGGTGACTTTCAGTATCGATGAATCCTAATATGGAAGTGAATTAGTATCCTCTGCCTCTACCAAATGAAATGTTTACAAACCTGAATGGTGATGTGTTGTTTAGCAAGCTTGAATTTTCTGATGCGTACTTACAAGAAGAGCTGGATAAAGAATCTCAGAAATTAGTGGTTACTAATACACGCAAGGGATTTTTCCAGTATTCTTTGGAATCAGCTCAGATCCTGCAATTTTTCAGCAAGTTATGGATGAGATATTCCAAAGATTTAATGGAGTACAGTGTTATTAAGATGACATTATTGTCACTGGGAAAACAGAAGAGGAATACATGGAAAATTTACAAGCTGTTCTTCATGGAATCAAGGAGTATGGTTTGAGATTAGGTAAAGAGAAACGCAGTCTTCTTCAGGAGTCAGCTGATTATCTTGAACATGTTATTTCACATCAAGGTGTACACCAATCTCCAAAGAAGATAGAAGCTATACAACAAATTGCCGAGCCTACAAATTTCACTGAGCTGAAGCATTTCTTGGAAATGGTGGTTTAGTTTGCCAAATTTTTGCCTCAGTTATCTGAGCGTGCAGCTCCTTTGCATGAATTGTTAAAGAAAGGAGCTCCATGGAACTGAAATTCTGAGAAGCCAGCTGCCTTTAATGGGTTAAGAGATCAACTTATGTTTATGTCGATATTGATGCATTTCGACTCTAACCTGCCTTTAGGACTTGCCTGTGACGCGAGTGGTTATGGAATTGGTGCAGTGATATTCCATATTTAACCATATTTTAATCCATATCGTCCTATAGCTGATGCGTCCAAGTCGTTAACCCCGGCGGAGAAGAATGACTCGCAAATAGAAGGTTTGAGCATAGTGTTTGGCGTGAAAAAAAATTATCAGTTTTTATGGGGACATTATTCCCAGCTAGTGACGGATCACAAGCTACTTGTAACTATCTTTGGATCGAAGAAAGGTATTCCAACAATAATTGCAAGCCGATTACGAAGGTGATCAATCATATAGATCAGCGTATACGCATGACATTGTCTACAAGCAAACTGCAAAACATGGAAACGCTGATGGTTTGCCTCGACTGCAATGGGGCTTTAAACCAAAGTTTGAATCTGGACATGCTTTGGTGGATCTAGTAGAATATGAGGTTTTTGGGACTTTGACAGTCTCTGTTGATGTTATGAAGGATCCTTCAAAGAGGGATGCTGTACTGTCGAGAGTTATTGATAATGTTGGAAAGGGAAAGAAATTTAACAAAAACGTGAATTTTAAAGATGGTGAAGTAACTGCTTTTAGAAGACGTGAGGCTGAGCTGACCGTATGTTATGGAGTTTTGCTTTTGGGATCTAGTGTTGTTGTACCAAGAGGGAAAGATTGCTGAAAGAACTGCATGCTGTTCATTCAGGTATTGTTTGAATGAAGTCATTGGCAAGGGAACATTTTTGGTGGCCTGGTATAGATGCAGAGATTGAAAAAATTGCTCGTAGTTGTTGTGAATGTTAAGAAGGTGGGAAAGATCTTCAAAAGGTGCCCCTCCATCCTTGGCACTTTCCAGATAGGCCTTGGGAAAGGTTACATATTGATTTAGTAGGTCCATCCGTATTTTGGTTTTACGTGGTAAGTCATTAAAGATTCTCTAAGTGCCCTGAAGTGATCGAATTGAAAATGCAATATCTGCAACTGTAGCAGCAAATCTAATGAAGATATTCGCTGTTCAAGGATTACCAGAGCAACTTGTTTCTGATAATGGATCACAGTTCACTTCAGAGGAATTCAAGGAATTTTAAATATGAGCGAAGTGAAAAACGTGTGAATGAATGGAATGAGGTAATTAGCTGGAGAGAGGGAAGAAGGCCTAAATTTACAATATTTCATTCACTACAACACCACTCGATCCATCCATGCGGAAACCAAAAGCATCCCGACGAAACTGGATATCGACGGCACAGCGAATGCTACAGCTGAAATATCATAAACCGAACTTCGTTTATAATCCAACCTGCTGACTGATCAATCCCACTGAGTCTGAGATAGGCAAAATCAGAATATCCCCAACAGAATAAACAGCAAAATCACGAAAAAATCCATATCCAACCAAAGAAAAAGCACCGCATCAGTGATCGAGAGGTTTAAGGCTATTGAAAGAAACAAAAACCTTCTAGACAGAACACTCGACTTTGCTTTAGCCTACGACAACATCACCAACGACGAAAGGACCATCATCATAGCTTCATGCTAAAAATTCGATCCTAATTCATAAAAAATATTGGCAAAATAAGAGCGGCACAGCATTTGACGTCACAATAGGATGCTACGATGGCGCTGAAACACGTGAGTTACTTGGAAGTTTCTTTCTTTAGAAATTGCAAAACCTCAATAACAATAATGACTTTACCGAGACGACGGACTAGCCATCTGTAACGCCACACCAAGAGACACAGAGAACGTCAAAAAGGAAATATGCCGCATTTTTAATAGCAAATCACTGACGCCAAGGATCACCATTGAAGCCATCAAACAACAGCATACAACAAATCTTACTTAGATCTAAAGATTTTAAAAAATAATACTATAATGAAAGATTCTTGAGGTTGGCCTGAACACTAGAGTGGTAAGCATTAATGACAAAACTTACTTGAGCACGTTAGCAGGCATCATCTGGTTCTCAGCAGCGGCTTCAATCAATGACTGCCAAGTATTTGTAGACTCAGGAATTACAAACCCAAATTCAAAATACCATTCTACAGATAAACAAAGGGTAGTTAATCTCAATGAGAACCGTAAAATGTTGGGCAAAACGGATTGCGTAGGTTGGAAACGATTCGATTTGTTTGCTTAAACCTTTTATGAACACACCAGCGAGATTCGAAGCCAATCAAACGCTCACCTCTATAGATTCGGAACAACTAATACTTGTACATATCTGTACAGGTCTACTTTATGTGGGCTAATTTTGCCTTATAAAAATAGAAATGTTGTGGGTGTAGTACGTCGTTGATAGAATGAACAAATGAATAAATTATAATGACGACAATGTACTTAGAATTGCAAAATTTTATTTCGAATTTCGCATTTCTAAGTACATTGTCGTCATTTTGAGTTATTTATTTGTTAATTTTGCCTCAACATTTGAGTATTTGAAAGGTGTGCGACTCGCATAGAGATTACGAAATGACTGATTATGATACACACAAATGACAATTACGAACGGAAATACATAATTAACATGAATAAGGGGGAGCACAGTGTCCTGCTACATATGCAGGACCTTAGTGTGACCTCATCAATTTCTTCTTCCAGATGGTATCATTTCAACAAACAAAGCAGATTTTTAAAGGTAGACTTACGTCATGTTTGTAGTGACAGTTTATCAACGGGTTATTTATAGATAAAAGGAAAGAGCTTTCCCCAATTTTCAAATTTAGGCTGTTTTCCCCCCAAAACTTTCCAACTATGCAGGAGGACAAAATTTGTTATAGTAATAGAAATTACTAAACTGCAACACTCGCCAAAACTATTGAGACAAATCCACTGAAAACATGACTTAGTCTGCTATATTCGATACATTTCATAGCGGAAGGAAAGACGACGATTTTTGTAATCTTTTAACGGAAACTTCGCCGATTTTTGCTAGTCTTGGTGCAGACTCAACTCATACATGTAGTTGAAACTACGCTAAGCAGCAACCAGTTGGCAAAGAACACAACCTCGTTTTTGCACGGGGCCAGTGCGTAGCAGCATCATATTATAGAAGATCGAAATATTTTCCTTCCATCTTATTGATGATTGTTATCATGGATGAATAGGAATAACAACCACTATGATTGTTAATTGTTGCAAGCTGCTATTTGCTAGGGTTGATACACTTCATGAAGGGTTCGGGTTCCTTCTTTGCTGTTTTGCTTATTTCACAATTGGTTTTTCGTTGTATGAAACCGAAGGTGAAAAAAGCGATACCGATACGAGTGATAATTCGCTCACTTTGTTTTCTATTGAGCTTGTGCAAGCACTGCTAGCTTTTGCTGGCTATTAATTATCTATTAGCAAAAATCTTACAAGATCCATTTGGGGATTTTATAGGCCGCAACCACAAATTGATTATTGCCATAGTGTAAAGGGATGGTTGAAGCCCTTTCTTCCGAATAATAACATAAGCCCTTTAAGAGACTGAATTAATAAACTAATTAAATTGAGGCTTCAAATATTTCATTCTTGCAGGAAATTCAAGCATGGTTTTTTCCAGGCGTAGGAACGAAATATCTTTTAATGCACTGGCTCAAACTACAACTCATGAGAAATACATTAAAGATCGGGACATATCATTTTAGCCTCTGTTTCAAATAAAAAAAATCGAATCAATTAACGTGACCGGGCAGGGTTCGGATCAGTGTTGTAAAATAGAATGAATAACAAAACAATGTCAGATGTGTTTAGACTAGAATATTCTACTAGCTGTCATTTTGGTTGCTTCGATTTTCCAATAAAAGAACAGGTAGCACCAGAAAAATGGCACTTTTCATCCCGCAAAATGAGTAGTTATAGAATAAGACTCACTTTTTGCGATTGATGATGTCTTAAAAGCGAAAATGGGGACTGATGTAATAATATCAGGTCTCCTGCTCAATAAACAATCCAAGATGTTCTTACTTTGTGCGAATAGAATCCCAGGTTTCAGCAAATTCCTAGTAATTCCAAGCCTTCGCGACGGTCGAAGAAGGTGGAGGTCTACTATGACATGTTAATAATAAAAACAGTTGTCACCAACATTTTTCCCAGCGGGCTTTTGATGTAGTAGAATGAGAAGGCCATTTCGATATGGTCGTATATTTAAATGGTTGAACACGAGATTCTGTTGTTCCTTCCTCCTCTTGTAAAAAACAAACTATCCTTCGCCCATGAGATCTTCATTTAATATAGGGAATTGGGGATGGCAAAAGTATGCTAAATACTTGATTTCCATATCTAAAACAATATTTGATAAGATTGAGATGATAAATGCTATGTCTAGGGAAGTCGGAAAATGGCCTACGCGGCAGAAAATACAGTCAGCTTTGATAAGCAATAATTTCATGAACGAAAATAATGAAAAACTGTAGCATTTAACAATTTCAACTTGTGGTGTGTATTAAAATTTTTGGGATTTAAGGCGCACCGCCCCGTTTACACTGTGGCGGAATCTGAATCCATTTCAAAAGTTGTTCGGATCAGCCATGCGTTTACACTGTACCTCCACTGTACCTACACTGTACCGCACAAAATTAGTTCGGCTAGAGTAGCGGATTAGTTTGGTCCTGAAAGCTGTCCGCCACAGTGTAAACAGGAATAATAATAAAAAGAGGCGTTGAACAGGTTGTTGCATGGTTGCAATAAACCCAATTTGAACAGTATTCCAAAGAAATACAACAAAGAAGGGAGTCGTAGGCAAATTTCTTACTTATACAAATACCTTCTAAGCATTTGCCTTTGAATAAAACTCTTTGCTCTAATCTGAACTTTGCCATTTCTTCCTTGGAGGTGAAATTAATTTCTCTCGATACTGCTCTACATTTTAGAATCTTTTTTGGAACACGGGCTAAAAAAACAACAAATTCAAATACTTCAATACAAAATATCTAAAAAGCAGCCCATACGATTCAATTCAATTTTCTTTGCAGAATAAAAATAGCTGATCGGAGCTTACCAATCCTTAGTCTCAAACCTTATTTTTCATGTAGTTCCGAACTCCTTCAAAAAGTAGCGTGGGCCCAACAGCGTTCCCTTGTACGGAAGTGAAATCTGATTGGCTATCCAAATTGAGATTGCAACTTTTCTATCGCTTACAAAACATTATGTAAAAAACTTGGAAAAGTATATTTCCCAAATGATTGAAATTTTTGAATGAGGTGTGGCTACTTAAAAGTGAGAAAAGTTGATTGAAATATTCTAAATTTACAGTAAAAAAAGAGTGAGACACCCCTGGAAAGCCTCTAGGTTGCTGATTTACAAAGAACATTGCTTATCTCTAGAAAGATAATATTATGAACCAATTTTGCTTTTGTTTTGTCTACATGATTAGCCAGGTGATTATTATTATGAAATTTGTTGCCGATTTACAAATAACATTGTTTGACTCTAGAAAGATAACACTTGTAATTTATTTTGCTTTTTCGAAATATTCTTATTAAATATGGAGCTGGATAAACTATTTAGAAATAAATCTTGCTTCGATGAGTGGGTAACACCCCATGAAATCCCTGCCTTGGAGCAGATAATACAAATAGTACATTGCTTGGGCAAATTGTTCCATGGCAATCGCAATGAAGAGGTTGTATTAAAAAGTAATCAAGCGACAGCAGAGAAAGTAAGTCGGATATAAAGATATTTCTATATTTTCCAAGAATATAAATGAAATATAACCTTCAATTTTATCAATTCATTTTTAACAGGTGATGAACAAAATCCTAAAACTTATTGAAAAAGTTTCGTTGCCTTACAATATTTGATAAAGACCACATTTTTCCAGTGTTTGCATCAAAGTTCATCTTATAAATATCTTTAGTGTACCTTTCACTGCCAAACACAAGAAAACTGCAGTCCTCTAAAAATGGTATAGTCGATAAGGAACTATCGAGGGGCTGACATTGCATTGCAAGGTCAACTTCACCGATCTACTCACTTAGAAAAGGCAGAAAACTTTACACTTTATTAAGCAAATTATTCACCATATTCTTCTGCGATGGATGACTGGGATTATTAGGAAGGGGTTTGAGCGGTAGGTTACGCCAATAATTGAAAAATCCAAAACATCATACAAATCAAGAAAATTTCCACTGAAAAGAAATAGCCTCTTTCTAGAAGGCCAATATTGAGCATGTGCAATTTGGTTTCGCTGCCCCACTGGGTTGACCCATGTGTGATGTGACCACAAGTTAAAGCAGAACAAGAGCCAAGCTGCTGCGAGTCAACTTGATCATGTCATCAGCATCTTAGAGGGGCAGTGCTTTAGAATAGCAACGATGATAGTATAAAAATAGATCCTGCAGCTCCCAAAAATCTCTCTCTTTGGGCAATTCATAAATACAGAATATTATGCACTTTTCTTTTTATTGTATAAAAAAGCGTATTACTTCAACACAAGTAGCATTTGGCAGTTAGTGAGAGCTAGATGCTGTCTTCACAAAAAATAGAGCGAAAAATGACATGTTTTAAGAGTACACATGTACGTATAAAACTTGTACGCATGTACGCATGTAGCTAAGCATGTACGCATTTCGCACAAGCAGAGAACTAAAATCACTGCAAGATACACAAAATCAACATATCAAAAAACACAAAAATAAACGTATAATCTGAACGTATAATTACTATTTAATTTTTACCTTCATGCTCTAAACCTGGAACTGAGCTAAAACAAAAAAGAAAATATTTCATAATATATATTTTTATTGTGAGTTTAGAGACATAGTAGCAATATATTGGGAGACCAAAAGCAATATGAAAGAAACAAAAAATCTACTTCTTAATTTCACAAAAAACTCATTTTTGGAAGCCTTAAGGAGCTAACAAACTGATTTAAATCACCGAGCAATTAAAAAGAGCATAAGTTCAAATAAGATATTAGCTACCTTATGAATATCTCAATAGTCATATGCATTTACGTTGAAGCAATACACCCCATTGGAAAACGCACTGAGTCTTCCTCCAACTTGCATACGACCTTAACATTTTTATTTGCTATTCCCACGTTAAAAACGTCGCTTGTCAAAATGATGTGTTTAGTTTTTGTATTTTTTGCTATTTTTTTCTTTAAACAACCCCTATTATACTTCGAAAAGTGACCATACTCCAAGATTCTTCCTAGATTGATCATGGGACACATCTGCAAGCAAATATGAGAAACGGCGGATATAAATAATTATAGGATTTTTTCATGAAAAGAAGACTTCATTACTTTACATAGGAGTAACCTTTTCTGTAACATTTTGAGAAAGAACCATCTGATAAATATTTACCTCCAGACGAGTTCTGAAAGGTAATTATCTCTTTAAACAAGCTAGCCTTTATCCTATTGACTTTGTCTTTATTAACAGGATACAGACCCATTTCAAAACTACAAGCGAGAACTATATGAAAGAAAGCGAAGTTGAAGAACTTGCTGCCTTGTTAATCACTAATGCATTTATATGCCTGCACAGATATATCCTGCTTTGTTTTAGTTCGACAAAAATGTTTACAAAGAGGTCCAAATAGAAAAATCCTTTTCATCTTTTCGTTAATTAAGGCAATGACAATTTTCGAAATTCAAAATAAAATTAATAGAACTCAAAAGTGGGCCTAGTCTGAGAACAAATTCAAACAACAGTCATCAAAAGCAGTTAATCACATTATGATGGTTTTCTCATTCTTATTTAGAGAACCTGACAGTTTCTCAAAAGTTAATTTTCCCTAACATTTGAACATTTGAATAATAACCAGATCAGAATGTTTGAGTCATATGAACTT
>WUAR02422204.1:0-29512 GCA_015164055.2 Chrysaora achlyos
CTTGCTTGCAGCAAACTCCGTATTTCCGAAAAATTCTTTCTCAAGACCAAAGCCTGGAAGGCCTGTTTGCTTTATGTGGTTTTATTTCCGTAGATTTCATTGAAGTTTTGAAGTAAAAGCCGATAATTTTCGAACGTTTTTCCTGGCCTACCTTTCCAATTGTGTCAAATGTTGTTTACCCACTGTTACAAGACAAAGGGATGTCAATAGGATTTGTGTTCTGGTATATTTCAAATGTCAACTGATGCGTGATCGCAATGACAGCTCTCAAGGTGACTGTGGATTGTGCAGTAATGCACGGAGTTTGCCAGGAAAGGACCCTAGGACTAAGTGAGCTGGAACTACGCGGAACTGAGGCTCCATATCGAAATCCACTCATTCGAGGCAAGATTGGGCAGGAAAGGAGGCGCCGCGCAGGAAAATCAAAATAAATAATTCTTTTTCTCGAGGTCTCAGTGATTTGAGTAAATGGAAACGACACAGACCCTTAAGCGAAGATGCCGCGAAGCAGCATCGAGGCATTAGAATCAAATGTTATAATTATAATAACTCTTTTTAACGATGTTACAGCGATTTAAGGATGGAAACGACACAGACCCTTGAGTGAAGCGGCATCGAGCGAGTTAGAAATAAATGTAATAATTATAATAATTCTTTTTCTCGAGGTTTCAGTGATTTGAGTGAATGGAAACGACACAGACACTTAAGCGAAGATGCCACGCAGCAGCATCGAGCGCGTTTAAAATACATATAATAATTATTAGGACCTGAAGTTGTTGTACAGAGATCCGTTAGTATGTAAGCAGTGCCCCATTTGCATCCTTACTTATATAAGCGATCCGCGCAACCAATGATAACAAGATTACACTTCCACTAAAACGACACATTCACTAAGGGTACACATTCACTAAGGTACACATTCTCTAGTTAATAATGGTGACATTAATATTGGTCTTCCATTTTTAGCAGTGGTAGTACCCTTAAAGTTTTTCCAGGTCTGCAGAAACGGCCTGCAACTTCTGATTTGTCATATTTTTGTTTTAAATTGTCTTGTCGTACTCGATACGTATCGTCTGCGCCCTGTTTGAAACCGATGTATTGACAGTCAGCTTATTGTTTCGTATGAACTTTTTACACTGTAGCATGTAGATGATATTGGTCATAGTTTGCATGTTGGAAGTTTTGTTTATCTTTGTAAATTTAGCAGTATGCTATCTCTTCTCTCGTCAAAATGGACATTTGTTGTTTTTAGACTATTTCAATGTTTCACAAAAGTTTGAATGATTTCAAATTTTACTGATCAGACTACGTGTAGAGATTGTATTGATTCATGAAATGTGTAAACAATAATAAGCCAATATGTTTTATGTCCTTCTAAGAGACCATATACTTTCAGAAATTTTCCTAATAAATTTTGCTTTTCATATTTGTAGTTTGATCAAGATTGTGGTTTGAGGGACTCGCTAGCAAGCTGTATGTCGATATTTAACAATGGTATCAATCCGCAAAGCAAAGCTTCAGGTAAACTGCGCAGAAATTTATTTAGTAAGCCGATTTTGTCGAATTGGACTCCAAACTAGAAACCTTATAAAAATTGCCTTATGTAAAGCATCGTAAACCCAAAATCCGAAATAATAAAATAAATTACATTTACCACTGCAAAACATATCACAAAATAACAAAAATCTTGTTCCGAAATTTCGTATTTTCCATGAGAATAAATATATTTAATAAGAGGGTCTCACCTTCAGGTGACGCGAAGGTTTCCAAATTTTGTAGCGTTATTAATTAAGGGCCACATTTCATAAACTTCAAACGTCAATGATCCATGAACGTTGTCAATCTTTGGGCAAAAGAAGAACTTCAGTGTTTATAAATAAAAATACTTGCCAAAGTAAGTATGTGCAAGGATAACTGTTACTCAGTAGTTTTCTTGCGCTGGATTACCCAACACAAAAAGCTTCACAAATATTCTATCAATATCTGGCATAAGTTTGAATTTCCAAAGACTGCTGTAGTTCGACAATTTTTTCAGCGATATCGTAGCAATTTTTATCCATCTGTGTATTCTACTGGCTCTTTTTATGCTTAAAGCATTTTCTACTGGCTCTTTTTAAGCTTAAAGCATTTTGTCACTGATTATCAAAGCACAATTCAGTCTCTTTCTGGTTTTGATTTTCTGAAAAAATTAAAAGTTTCCCACGTGATGCACTTCAAGACAAAAGAAAGAAGCAGAATCTCCCACTGCATCTTGATGGACAACTGGTCACCAATTTGAGACCATAGGTGAACAAATGGACCTTATTTATTGTCTGTATCCAGAAACAAGTATTTTCGTTGGCATTACTATAAAAAAGTCTGTGATGGTTGTAAATGCATGGTGGTTCAGGGTGACTAGTGTGGCCGAAATACATATATTCATCTCACAAGCCATCTATAAGTTGTTTCCTGGAAATGCCTAAATTAGTAAATGACTGATGAACAACAAAAACCTTATTTTGTTTACTGTTAGATGATTGAGAAATAAATTAACAGGAAAATGCTAGCGGGCCACTCTTCAGACTCAAAGCCCAAGCAATGGTAGGTCTATTGCCTATAGGCCCCTAGGCCTGGCCGTAATAGGCCTATAACAGTCCACCGATTTATTTCTATCGTACTGCGGTTGGAAAAAAGGATACTAAAAAAGGATAGTTTACCATTCGTTCAAAGGAAAAGCGCCATCAGAAATTTATCGTAACTGAGGTTGCCGAATTCTATCTTCATCCTCCAGTCTGTCAACATTCATCGCAATTCTTTCTTCATCACCCTCGTGGATCAGAATTTCACCGGCAAAAAAACTGATGCCCACTACATGCAAAGCTCCCTGACACCTCAGGAAGATTTCAGTTCCCTTGCTAAGTCTTGATACTTTAATATATTTCCCTTTCTTTCTCGTCAACTCTTTTATCGTATGGGACAGTGCAGTCCACAATCTGTCATTTGTTGTTTTCTTTGCTTCGATAACATTGTCTGTTTGAACTAAAACATCTCACAAGATCTTATAATCTTCCTCTTTCGCATAAAGCTTGCGGCTCACGTTCATACCATTTATCTTTCGTTTCAAAACCATATTTCCTGCATACCTCCCAATGTATCTTTCTTCCTACCCCGTCATGCCTGCGTTTATATTCTTTTTCTGCCATTTTACTACATTTACATTAGAGGTGATTGATGACTCATCTTCTTTGCCGCACATCCTACATTTACTGTCTTCTTGAGTCTGACCAATCACTAAATCGTTCTGACCGCCTGTTCTTGTGTTGCCATGATAAGGGTCTTGGTTTCTCTTTTAGGCTTCCCTCTTTGAGCCACAACCATTGATCTTTATCTGCCACATCTTCTGTTTGTCTGAGGAAATTGCCATGGACTCTTTCCAGTTAGTTTCCCTTTCCTGTATGTTCCTTTTCATAAAGTCCTTCTGTTATTCAAGTTTCTCATTCTCAGTATCGCCTCTAGCTGTTGTATCCAGATTGACTGAATGTTCAACGCTTACTGTTCAGACTCTTTCGGTGCAAAACGGTTGACGTTACAAATGACATGTTTCGAAAACAATACAGGGAAACATGTAAGCTTTTTATACTAAAATGTTTGCCACAAAGCTCGAGCATTGTTTTCCAAAACACAAAATGACACTTGATTTCTGGTGACGATTTTGCATTATTGAAAACGTTGAAAGCGTAGACCTGGGCCTAGCATATATTCCAATTTTTACTCTACTTCACTCGATCCTGCTTCACAAAGAATCTTAAGAAAAATTCATAAGCTATAAAAAAATTGCGATTTTTCAATTAATTTAATTTTACGTATAATATGATTGACACTTTCGTCAGCTAGACCGCACATTTTGCTTTTGCTTTCTATCTGGGGCTTCTCTATCTTTGCTTTGATCAAATTTGTACTGGTTGTCTGCTCTTGAGCTATCATTATAAATGTTTCTGTCTCCTTTTCAAAGTGCCATCTTTAACCACAGCCATTCTTGCTCGTTCACTAGATTTTCTGTCGCCCATGTAGCATCTTTGCTTTCCAGTTGTTTGCCTTTCTTGTTTTCTCAATTTCTTTACGAATCTGTTGCTTCATCGGCACCTCTTGCAGCACTAATCAGCCTCTACTCGCTCATTTTCACGTACTCTTGCAATGCTAATTTTGCTAAATTCACTGGATCTTCAACACTCGGGAGTCCCCTGCCCCCGTCACTTCATGATATGTATAGACGATTAGCATTGCTCCTAGGGTGTAGCGCATTAAGCATTGTCATTAACTTTCTCGTTCTTCTATCCATTTCTTGTAATTTACTAATAGTCTAGTCAAGGAAACCAGCTGAGTATCTTAACATTGGTATGGCCAATGTGTTGATTGCTTTGATTATATGGCCACCCTTGAGCTTGGTTTCAAGTATTTTCCTTAGACGCCTTTTGTATTCTTTCCAACTTCCGTAGGACTACATGTCATAAGCCTTTCTGTAATCCAATCCATTGCCAGACTCTGATTCCCATCCTGGCCTCTCATAATACCATTCGGTCAATGAATAGCATGTCTGCTAACCCCATCGATTTTCTTTTGCAATCTTTCTGTTCCCCAAGTAGTAGTTTCTCTGTTTCTAAAAAAACCATAGACTTCACCAATCCATATCTGGCATCGGAAAAACCTGAACAAATGAGGATTCGCTGAGTCAAGTGCCATATCTATACCTTAAAGGATATTGAAACAATAATTCGCTTTTTGAACTCTATACTAATTACTCCTATATTCAGGGATTTTCTTTTTAATTTCAGTTCTCTTGGAAGATACTGCACTTTTTTTTATTTTTGGTATGTGGTAATTGAGTTTATATTTAAACTAGTTCAGCCAGCTCCGATCCTGCCCAGTCTCGTCTTTGTGGGGTAGCTTTTAACAAAAGTAATTCTAACTCTATTAGCTCTATAAGCCTGTTGTAGCCTTGCTATTATAGCCTCTATTCCACGTAACTGCAGCCCAGTGTCATGTCGTGCACGGATGCAGGCATACTTCAGGATTGTCATGCGTTCGATTGATGCATTGACAGTGGACACGGATCACTGAAAGTCATCCTTTGTCTTCTCACAGTGGGAAAACAGAATCGAACGCAGTTGTTTTCTGACTGCCTTTGACAGTCAAACAGCAAAACCAGACAGGGAATTTTACTCGGAATTTTACTTAAAAATATGCGAAATAAAGCAAACAGACGTTCGAGGTTCTGCAAGTGCGAAAGATTTTTTTTTTAAATGCGCACCTGCAAGAAGCAGAAGTCTCGTGAAGTCTACCGGAAACGGTTTTGTGGAAATGAAATTGGCATTATCATTGGCAATCACTTTCAATAATGGCACTATCGTCATCGTTGATAACCGACTCCATAATTAAATGAATTATGACTTTCAATGAATAACATTTTTAGTATACTTTAGTATAGAATTAAGTATAGTAGTATACTTTTATTCATGGGAATATAAAAGCTTATTCGACAAATGAAACTTTGTGATAAATGTTTCTCTAGCTTTCGTTTTACTGCTGGTTGCAAGAGACGTAAGGCATACACAGTACCCAATTGCGAAGTAAGACGTAAACATCTGGCTTCGATTCATAATGAAGTTAAAGACTTTGAAAGAAGACGAAGTTTACAGTCTAGCCAAGATAAACGTAGAGGACCCAAAGAAGAGCAGAGTCAATTCAGTGATGCGACAAATGAAGCTGGTGCTTGTGGAGATAGGCCTCGTTTGCACTGCCTCCCAAAACCCTGACAAAGTTAATCCCTACTGTTTGATGTTCAGAGGTTGTATCAATTATCGCTCAGTTGTATCAATTTCTGCAGTGCGAACAGTAAAATGTGCTTTTTTCCAGACGACCTTCTTTCTACTAATCTTCACAGGTTCCATCGTAGAGATCCGAAGCAGCACTTTTCCATGAAAAAGGGCTATCAACCAGCGTGAAGCAAAAAAACAGTACTGGCAAGCCCTGTCCTCAGAACTAAAAACTGTCATCACTACTTTAATTCCACGGAGATATGACGAGCTGATGACCCAATTTGAATCTGAAAAAGTTTTCAGTGCGAACGAAAACCTGACAAACTTTGTCAAATATGAAAAAGTTTTGTCAATTTGCGTGGGATTATCATGTTTGACAAACTTTGTCAGGAAATTACAGAAGCGCAGTGCGAACGGGGCCATAGTCAAGGACTGCCAGCCGTACCAATGAAGTTGAGATGCAAATGAAGAAACGAAGTGATCATTACATACGCCCTATTGGACAGTTGATCTACAGCTTCATTTTGCGACAATATTCTTTTGAAAGAACTAGGAATACAAGGTAGAGTGTGCCAGATACAGCTGGCGACAATTGATGGTGTTCGGGTTCAATGTAAAACTGCTCTTGTGAGCCTGGAGATCATGGACCTTGAAGAAACTGTTTGTATTCAGATGGACAGTGTTTTCTCAACAAAGAGCTTAAACATATGTCAAAAAGTGGCCTTATCTAAATGGGATAATGGTACCAGAAACAATAGCAGGTGGAAATGTCAGTCTTCTGATTCGAGTAGATGTCCCTGAAGCCTTGGAGCCTAGTGAAATCCGAAAAAGTGAAAATGGAGGACCGTTTGCAGTAAAGACAAAGTTTATTTGGACTTTTAATGGTCTGTAATTACTTGGCAGCCACAATGTCACATGTAACATCTGTTTTTTCTCTGAGTCCAAACCCGGTGATGATCTTCTTCAGGATCAGCTGCTGAAGTATTTCAATCGTGAATTTGAACAGACATGTGACAGCAAAAGAGGGTTGTCAGTTCATGACAAGCAAGCAATGAAGATCTTAGAAGAATCCCTGCAATTCATCAATGGCCACTATCAGATGGCAATCCCCTGGAAGAGCAGTCAACCATGTTTGCCGAACAATCGTGTGATGGCAGAACAGAGGCTAGGATGCCTGGAGAGACGGCTGTCACGTGATCCTGAATTGCGAATTCGATACACAGATTTCACTGATGATCTCCTTGCAAAGGGACATGCTAGAATGCTAGAAAAGTCACAGATGGCAAATCAAGATGTAAAACAGACATCACATGGTACCTCCCACATCATAACGTTGTGAATCGTAAGAAGCCGGAAAAAAACCAGAGTTGTCTTTGATTGTGCAGCCAAATGTCGTGGTGTATCACTCAACAGCAACGTTTTGCAAGGACCAAATCTGACAAATTCGCTAATAGGCGTTCTTTGCAGATTCAGACAAGAGCGTACTGCACTGGTTGCTGACGTGGAATCAATGTATCATCAGGTATACGTAGATCCTAAAGACATGGATGCCTTGAAGTTTCTATGGTTCCCTAATGGAGATCTATCGAAAAGGCCCGAAGAATTTTAATGGTTGTACATCTGTTTGGTGGAATGTGTTCAGCCTGTTGTGCAAATTTTGCTTTGAAGAGAACTGCTTCAGAAAATGCAAGCAAGTTTGACCCGATTGTCACCAGAACAGTGGACAAGAACTTCTACGTCGACGATATGCTCAAATCAGTGGGAAGCATAGATGAAGCAATCAGGATGCAAAGACAGCTGACAGAGTTGCTCGCATGTGGAGGATTTAATCTGACAAAATGGAGCAGCTCAAGCAGAAGATGTTGGATTCTATTCCTCAATCTGAAAGATCGAAGGAGCTGAAAACATCAACATTTTGGATGACACCCTTCCAGTGGAGAGAACGTTGGGAGTGGCACATTAAGAGTGACGAATTTAAATTCGAAATCAGCAAGAAAGAAAAGCCAGCAACACGAAGAAGTATACTGAGTATAATTTTTTCAACATTCGATCCATTTGGATCCGTAGCAACCTTTGTTTTGCCTGCAAAGAGACTCCTTCAAAGTTCATGTCGACTGCTTGGATGGGATGAAGAGATATCTGGTGAAAATCTAACATATTGGAACAATTGGCTGGTGGAAATTCCGAAGCTGGAAGAGTTCGTAACGAGAAGATGTATCAAGGTGCCTGAATTTGGAACTTGTGTTAGTCATGAGATTCATCATTTCTCCGATGCTTCCGAAACGGGTTATGGCACAGTATCATACTTGAGAACAGAACGTAAAGATGGTGAGATCAATGCTGCATTCTTGTTTGCGAAGTCTCGATTAGCCCCAATGAAGAGAATCACAATCCCAAGGTTAGAGCTCACTGCTGCAACACTTGCTGTAAAGATCGACAGGATGTTGAAGGAAGAGCTGGAGATCAATTTGCATCCGTCTTGAGGTACTTAAATAGCAAAGCCAAGAGATTTAATACATTTGTAGCCAACCGAATCACAGCCATCCACGAAGGCTCGAATCCCAAACAGTGGAAGTATGTGCCAACAAAGAGCAATCCTGCAGATGATGCATCACGTGGAATGTCAGCAGATGATCTACTTCAAAGTAAACGCTGGACCAGAATTTCTATTGCAGACAAGTGAAACATGGCCAATGTGGAATGATGATGCCATCGGAATCTCCGAAGATGATGCAGAAGTAAAAAGAGTAGTGCATTCAAAGTCAGTCAATGTCAGTAATGTAAAGGGTATGACATTAAGAATTTTTTACATTTTTCAAATTGGACCCGCCTTAAGAAAGCTGTCTCTTGGATCCTGCGATACAAGCTTTTGCTACTATGAAAGGTCAGAAGAAATCATGCACTCAAAGAATTGAGTCTGTCGACATGTATAACTGCTAGTAACATGAAAGAAGCAGAGGATGCTATCATACATTGTGTGCAAAGAGAATGTTTTGATGAAGAATTCCAATCTTTGCAATCATCCGAAGGTGCAGTGAAAAAATCAAGTTCATTGCGACGGTTAGATCCAGTAATCATGAATGGCCTTCTATGCGTTGGTGGACTACTAAAACATGCACCAGATGAATATGACCTTGTGAAACATCCAGCTATAATTCCTAAAAAACATCACGTGAGCAATTGACACTCAGGGCAAGAGTACGTACTTTCAATAATCAGAGAAAATTACTGGATAACGAGTGCCTGTGAGAAAGATATGCAAAAGCTGTTTCCCCTGCAAGAAAAGAAATCAAGCCCCATGTCAATAGAAAATGGCAGATCTCCCAATGGAAAGAGTTACATCAGATAAGCCTTTTATTACATTTGTTGGCGTCGATTTTTTTAGACCGTTCCTGGTTAGAAGAGGTCGTGCAACTGAGAAAAGGTACGGAATTATTTTTACTTGCCTTGCAGTACGTGCCATACACATAGAAATAGCCAACAGTCTGGACACTGACTCATTCGTTAATGCCTTGAGGGTATGTAAGTGCGAATAATTGATTTTGTTATCTTTTGTCCGCATGCAACGAACTTCAGTGCCAGCTTCGTTTGTTTTGTTGTATACATTGTTGTTTTTTCCCTTATGCGTGCTATTCTTTTTTCTTGCACTCTCGTAGTTATAAAAGGGTTTGCATCCCCTTTTTGGGCTCTCATTTCACTTCTCCTGGACCTTGCTGAGTGTCGGACAGTGAAAAATATCTTCCTGTGCATGTGTGGCCTAATTTTCTTATGCTGTGGTAGGCCCACCCTACATGCCAGCCTTTTGTGACTACGAGAAAATATAGATTGTAAGTTGTATGTAAATTTCTTTATCTATGTTGTTTATTGATGTTTTTCTTCGTCTATATTAATTAATCTAGTTTCCTTATCACATATTTATTACTTTTAATTTTACTTTAGCGAACCACCAAAGATACGTACGCACGCCAATCCATCAGTATTATTTCTCTTGCTGTGTTTCCTGCTGGGTTGGGCGTGGTACGGTGCGTTGAATCCTAAAGTAGTCAAGTACTGCGACTTGTGTACTACAGTCTGGTTTTGATTTCGTCAAATCATCAGATTTGTCTTTCAACCCCAACATAGTTTGCAGGGCAGTGATTGCGTTTTCAAACTTACTCAGATCAACATTGTTGCTGTTCACTGTTCTTGTTTCCAGTTCTTCTGAGAAAGATTCGTAAGACCTGCAAATTCTTCTGCATCTGTCTATCGGAACTTTCTTTTATATTTGCTGTAGCCTGAGCCATAAAATTGGTGATACTCGCTGATTTTATGATTGCTTTGTTTCAGGTGAAGATTTTAAAATGAAGATGGTCGCAGCTTCTAATCACCTTTCAAAAACTGTTCAGTCTTTCTTTTTAAAGTTCAGTGTGATTATGCGATTTGTTCTTATGAGCGAAGAATACCGTTCAAGCGTCAACTTAAGAGATATTCATTATCGCAGAGATATTGTACTATCCCAAACTGTAAGTAAAACTTGCTATACCTAACCTTTTCAGGGGTTTGAATTTAGTTCAAGGTGGCAATATTTTTTGATAAACAAAATGGAGAAGAAATGGATTAGTGTTTGTAAACCTACAATGTCACCGTCAGTAAAATTTTTAATGTGCTTGGTTGATTAGCTTTCTTTTGGAAACCATGTTAAATTATACTCAGTCAAAACTTGTAGACTTCCAAATGCATAGCTAATTCGCTGTTGGTAGTATTACTCTGTTGTTTTTATAGCTCCTTTTATCCTAATTAGCTGGCTCCTGTTATTGCTGGCTTTACCCTAAAGCTTTCAGAGAATATTGAAAATAAACTCTTTCTGGACCAAATATCGGCGTTTGGTGTTCTTGCTGTTTTTGAGTGCCTAATTACGCCACACGGTAATCTTTTATGATGGTATTTTGATATGTTGTAATCTTTTATGATGGTATTATGATATGTTGGTGAAAATCTATCTCACAAGTTAAAGTTAGTAGTTCCTGTAACATTTAGAGAATGGAGAGCGTTTTCAATCCGATTTTTTGAATTTATCTACACACTTCACTGCTACATAATCTTCTCAAATATGGCTGGATTTATTTGTGAAGGGTTCCAATGAGATTTAAGATATATTTGCTGTTGTTTGCAGGTGATGAGATGGCAATGTTAGAGGATTCTATAGTTGGGTTCGATGATCTTAAGAAAGTTCGATTCAAAGTGAGATATTGTTAATTCACGCTCTGTTTTCTAGTAATTCCTTGAATTGTGTTAAGTAATCATTACAATTATAGTTCATTTTTCTTCAATTACCCAGCCATCTCTTAAGTAAATATTTCCTTGTTATATTTGCACAAACACAGCCTCCACTACTTTTTCATGCCTACGGCATCGGTCAATGTCTCTAAGAAGTGGTAATAATCATTCACCAGACGGAGTGGTGAAGTAGAAGACCTGCATGTTCTTTGGGATTCTGCTTTTCAAGCTGGAAGTGTGGTCGAACACAGCATCTCAACTACATACAAAACAATTTGAACGAAAAATCGTCTTATAAAAAGCGTTTCACACAATGGCGAACAAGGGGCAAGTGCTTGCACGTATGCGAAAAATTCAGAAAAGTTGCATACCAGAGTGTTTGAAGCCTGAAATATTTACGGACTGGAAAGAAATCAAGCAAAATTTACTACTTTCAATAACTCAATATTACAGATTTAGGAGTACGATGGGTATTTAAACTTACATTCCCTAACCTTTGGGGTTTCAGATTTTTTAGCAAAAGGAGTTCCACAGTGTGAGCTGTTACATAGGCCATAAAATTTTGTTATTCCAAGGTTAGTCGATTGGAGGTTTAAATTTACAAAACAGTGCAAATACATTGGAAGTTTGAATATAACCTCACCCATGCATGGGGCCTACTGCACCTACCAATAATCATATCGCGTGCACTCCGTTTATCTGTGTTTATAGATCCGAGATGTGATCCTAATGACTGCCTAAGAAAATAATTTTTTTGTTGATGTTGTCTATACCTTATGCTGCACGGCGCGGCGTTATCTGTTGCATAGAAATAATGAGTGCTGTTAATAGTGTAGCAACCTTTCTAACCTCTAGAAAAAGTGGCAGAGGATTGTTTATTTTTGAAAATTTTCAAATATAAATTTTAATAACTTACAAAGGTTAAGGAATATCTATCGGTCGCAGAAACATCTAGGGAAAAGGCAAAGAAAAGGCAACAATCCAGTCACAAAGGAAGGGTATTTCTGGTTATGTCAGATTGCAAGATGCTAGCGTAGGATAAGAATTAAGGCATGACAAACATTCGGTTCTACATTTTGAAATTAACAAATATATCGTTACCAAGCTAAGGGAAATGATATGAACACCGAAAACTGCCACGGAAAATGTAAAAAATAACTAACCGATAACCGTAACAACTCTCTTTCTTGCTTATTTTTTCTTGCAGTTTATTTGCGATGATGGCAAAGACGTCTATCCTCTGATTCAAGGAAATAGGTATGTTTTAATTTGTTATCTTTGTAACAACTACGTTTCTTTGAGTCCTGTAAAAGAAGCATATGCGAAAATAGCACTAACTGTACTTTTTTATCCCGCAATTTTTCCGATCAATTAATTTTTTATCACGTGAGAGTCACAGAAGATGGCAAGAATGACACTGAAATCAGAAGAACGATAGAAATAGCTAGGGAATCATTCCATATGGGGTTGTTTCTAACATTAAGAAATCTAGAGACTTAATCTCAAAAAAGACTGGCATAATGCTATATCTGGTCAACTCTTTAGTGAGGGACAGAAAGATGGACCCTAACGAGGCAAATTATTAACAAAAAGAAGCTTCTAGAATGTGGATATACTGAAGAATTCTAAAAATAAATCTCAATCTGTGTTAAGAAAGATGGATAAAGATAATCACCAAAGATTATGATCAAACAGAGAAAATGGGTTTATTTTGGACATTTATTAGAAGGGACGGACTACAAAGAATATATTAGAAGTAAAGTTCAACGGTAAAAGAGGAAGATGCTTGCCAAGATCAGATGATTGGAGATCCATGACACCAAACCTGCTGAGAGCAGACAGCACCTGGCCGACAGCGCCCATGTCTCCAGACGTATAAAAAAATTTTAAAGGAGCTACTCAATTTCGATGAATCGATAATGATAAATGAGTTCGTTCTAATTCCAAAGTGTTAGCCTTTTTTCAGGTTAAACGACATTTAATGACCAAAGCTGAAAAGTGTACATGGAATATCTTATAGCTATAATTGAAAAAAATCTTTATTGATTTCGATCTTCTAATTCTGTTGTTAATAAGCTCTTCCCAGAAAAGCTTTTGAATACTTTCATGTCTTCCTGAATCTTTAAATCATAGTGATACAAAAGGCTTTATATTCTGGTCGTCAAAACAATCCAAATGCCAACCCAGAGACTCCACGCTAAATGTGTTTTAGTCTGCTCTAAAAGGGCAAGTGTGGAAAGCCAGTCTAATCATGCCCCACTTTTAGAAAACCGGTTCATAAGCTTGGTATTATTTGTTAATTTGGTATTACCGATTGATACAATTATTGGACTAGTACTGTGAGCAAGGAAATATCAGTACACTTATTTTATTCAGTATTGAACAATTACATTCCAGATGTCGATTAATCGTAAGCATTCCTTTGCACAATGCTCATTTCAATCAGTTGCCGTGTAGTTTGCAGAATGGAAAACTTATTATAATACACCCAGTGGTGTTCAATGTTGGCATTAATGAACATGCTACCATCGCAGAACGGTAAGTCAGTCTTTTGTTTTTCTTTCAGTTACTTTCATGATTTGAAAAGTTAAGAGCATTGTATTAATCTAATTTTAGCTTGCTAACAAAGATTTGCCACTATGATGGACAGGAAAAATTGCAATTGAAATTTTTCTGCGCATAGTGTCGTAGTACCTTCCATAATCAACCAAGTGAGTGTAAGCTGTGAAACTCCTGAAACCTAAATTTGCGCAACAAAATCATCTTCGTGTTTATTCATAAAGTTTATCTAACCCATCCATTGTCATCTATAACAGTTGCCGACACTGTAGTTGCATATGCATTATTTGTCTTTGATATTATTGTGTGTAGTGTACATTTTGCTCTTCTTTCGTATACGCTTCTCATCATTTGTCTTCCGTATTTGCTTAACCAAGTCCATATATTTCTGCTTCTTCAGAGTAAAAAAAGAGTAGAGTAAAAGGGACAAAAACAAACTTACGTGTACGCGCAGTACTATCGCAAAGTTTAACACATTGACGTTGTTAAAAGCCTTTTATTGCGCGCAAATATCTAGCTTTCCTCAATCAAACTTTGGCTTAGGTAAAAAGTTCATAGCACTAGCCACGATCTTGTGACGCCACTGGAGCCATATCATTGTGGCTGTTGTTTATCATTTTGCTGTACACAGTTCTCGAGTTTCGGCATTCTTGAATTCACATGGTAAATTCGCTGTTTTTGAGTTTGCTCATCTTCTAAATCTATGCTACACAATTATAAGGAAAACAGAAAAACGTGAATAGTGTCCAGACTACTATGACTACTAGGACTCAGACCTCCGTACTTGACACCAAGTATTAGGTTTTGACCTTACAAGCACTTTAAATGCCTTTGTTCAGTTAAATTATTGAGTGCCAACTGAATATCAGACATCTAGATCTGACGTCTTTTTTAAGCCTCTAACAAATATGTATAAAAAATAATGGTGTCTTGACAAAGAACAACACGAAACCAATAGCGCATCCTTCAGATTTCGAATGGTAATCAACCCCATTTTTCTGTGTGCGTAACCAGCCTCTTAAGATAATCCAGATTCCTATATTTACAGTGACAACTTCCCAAACAAAAAGTCACTAAAAAATGTTGGTATATGTATTTTGAGGTGCAGAGAAGCAATAATTAGAAATGCCATAAACGAAGGTAAGATTGAGTAAAAAGTCTTCTGCTGGAGTTTCCAAAGGGGCATTTAAACTTTGGATGGAACCAGCCATTGCACAAACCCGGATTCCATCCAATTAATGTATCCCTTATTGTAAGTATCAACATCAAAAATCAAAATTCATGTGGCTTAGACATCAACTGTGCTCGTACACTTGTTGAGCAACAGATAATTGTTAGTATTGTAAATATGCAATTTTTCAGCTTTGGTGACATGTCTCTGCAGGAGAACCTCAATGCCAGATCTCTGAATTATTTATTCAGCTACTTCGAGAAATTTTCATCGCTGTATCCTCACTGGGGTAACATTAGATTTTGCTATATCTTTGAATATTCTAGTTGCACTTTTGATTAACCAAGATGCTTACCAGGATTTTCTGAGATGATCTGTAGTCAATTTTACTTAATCGATCGTTTTATGGTCACTGAGCTTCTAAAATTAGATCTTCTACCGTTTTTGTAATGGATGCCTGGTCGACCTTAGCACAATTTTTTTACAGTCGGTACAAAATCAAAATCAGTTGTTTCCTTGGCTATGTTGATGGCAAACTTAAAGGTCGAAATTCAATCGAAGAAGAGCAAGAACACTGACATACTTCGCTTGAGTGAAGAGGTAAGTATTGATAAATCTTTATTATTCGTCTAATTATTATCTAATTAACTTTATTCAAACGAAAATACCTCTATTTAACTATTTTAAGTATATGATTCCTTTGTAAGTATTGTAATTTGTTATTTTGAAGATCAAATTTTTTGACATAGTTCTCAGCTGTGACAATCCACTAATAGTTAATCTAATATTATCATGTAAAAAGTGTCAATGCTCAGTTATCTAATAGGCCTAAACAAATCTGAATGTACCACATTGGTAATGTTCAATCCCCTTTCAAAGTTCTTCTCTTGTTTTTCCTGTGTATAATTTCAATATAAAGTTTGCTTTGAGACAACCTATAATCAACAGGGAGTTCCATACCTTTTATTTATCCTGAATTGAAACTGTGGCCATTACACTCACCCTCAATCTCTCCACATTTTGACAAGAACCTCCAACATATCTTTGACAGTTCCAGTGGAACATGCCCTACAGTTTCGTGCTCATCATAGATCTTTACAAGGACAAATTGTCATGTGCATTGCTTAATTCCATTTCGCACTCTTTAACTTCTCCAATTGTTATCGAGCGCTTCAGTTTCTTGCAACAATCATGATGGCTCAGATACTTGACTCAATAAAACACATAATTCATTGTCGAACATTTAATTTCAGCTAAATACACTGCGTTTCATCATCGCCAAATAGATTAAATTAGAAATTTAGCACAACTAGAACCTTCCTTTCGGCAAAAGTAATTTTTTTAATTGTGAATTTTTCTCATGAAAAATAAAAACGAGACTCCTTCTCACCAAAAATATTCGCGTCAATTGTGAATTATTCTCATGTAAGCAGATATTCATGACAAAGAATAAAACGCCAATTAGTTGTGGGTGTAAAAAATGTATGACGTGTAATATTCACCAAATTGATGTCACTTCCACGCTTCCAAAAGTCAGTAGAAGTTCAAAAGATCATTGAATCATGCAGTCTTTGCTCAAAAACATTCTCTGGGAAGCAGCACTTAGATATGCACATGAAATACCACCTTCCTTAACAAACCAAGAGAACAGAGCAAAGTTTGGTGTGTAAAACTATGCCCGAAAGAGTCAAGTGACCAGAGAAAGGAGACCTAAAGATGGCTCAAATTTGTCAGCTTGTTGTTCTGCTACTGCTAAACGACCTGTTCATTGAACAAAGTATCGTGGAACAATTTAGCAAAAATCATACAATCCTGAATTCAAGATTCAAGTGCTGAAAACGTTTTATGTTATGACCAAATTTAAAACAAAGACAAATGAAATAAAGTGGCATAAAGCAATCATATCAGTAAGTCAATGCTAATATGATGGAATAAAGCAAGGCTAACCTGTATCTTGATAAAAACATAAGAAGAATGCTGGAAGTATTAGAAACCAAGACAGCGAAAAAACTATTGTCCCTAACAGCAATAATCAGTCTCAAGTACCAATAGCCGAGTGATGTTTAGATACTAATCAAGGAGAGCAGGTGGGAAAGAGTTTCCAAGCTTTGAATTCAATGCTGGATTTCAAAGTTAAGACAAACATTGAACGTTACTACGAAGAAGAAGAAGCCAGTCATTTTATTTGTCTTTTTCATTCTAATTTATTACACTTTACCTCCTAGACCCACAGGAGAAGCACACTTGCTTAAATAATGTACTATTGCTATGCTTTGCTTAGCAGTTTAACTATATGTGCTGATTGCCAGGCCGCTGACGTTGATACCCAGGGATCTTTCACAGCTAAACTTACTAATATCCACCTTTTGGAATAGACTACCACCGCACAAATCGCTAAATGGTCTCGTGCCCGAGTACCTTTCCGACTTGTGTGTCAAAAATTCGACTCGAAAAGCACAGAAATCTGACAAATACTGAAAACTGACCTCTCGCTACCCATTAACATTTATCTTGATGAGGATCATTTTGCAATGAGCAAAAACACAACTAATCGAAAAGATAGTGAGAAAAGAGAGCAAACCGCTCGTAACGCAAGATCCTCCCAAGTTGCCCAAGCAACAACGAGTGCTGGAAAAGAAAACGAGAACAGTGCCATGCAAATAGAAGAAATTGAAAGGCCTGGCTGCTTTCCCATGGGTGGACACCCAGATATAGCTTCCGATCCTACTGAGTCGAAGCTACTGAACAGTTAAAAATAGTAGTTCAAGAGAATTCTTAACTACGCCAAAGAATCTTTTGTAAGTTAAGCAAAAAAGATTGAAATGAGACGAGACGATCTGAAAGCAATACATCATGTGTGAGGCATATGACTGCGTTGAACATAATATAGCCCCTGACCCACGGTCTTTGCCGCAACACATATCCATTTTTACACTTACGCGAGAATTGCTATTTTTGTCTTGCGCTTTGTAAGTAAACAACTAGCCTTTTCCATGTTTTCTTGAAGTAGGCGAATCGCTGATGGCATGATTCCAGGGCATTCCCTTTACTGAAAATTTTTGAGAGAAGCCTATGGGTAGCCCTCGTGCGGAATGTGTATGCAAACCATTTTCGGGAAAATTCGCAGCTCTAATTTGTGCATTTTGTGTTTGTTGATAATCTTAATTCATTGTAATTTGCATCTGAAATTGGATATCGTATTTGCATATCGTATTGACATATCGTACTGACGTATCGTTTCTTCATTTCAAATTCAATTTTCGATCTTTCCGTGCCTATTTACATAAAAAATTATATGTTTGGCCATCAATTTGGTTGTTTCATTGGCGAACGCATTTTAACATTTGGATTTTAATTTTTGCCTCTATCACACTTCATAGAAAATAATAAGGTAATAAAAACTTTGTAAATGAGACATGGCAACGGAAATGAAACCATTTTCAAAATTAGATATCAAGATTGTGGGAATGGGGTGACGAGAGTGACCCTTAGGATAGGATCTTGAGGGAGGTTAAGGGCTGAGATAAGGTGTGGCCAAAATGTGGAGATATTGATGAGCCCGCTAAGAATACAAACGGGAAAATGGTTAATCCCGGTTTGAGCACAACTGGCTCACATGCCCGAATGGGAGGTGGTCTTAAATTTGAAAGACATGACATTCCATAACCGGTGTCGCTTTCATGCTGATGCTGGTGCATATTGTAATACATCGCCAAAAGATCTTGATTTGTTGATTGTAAGGAGTTCCCCTATTTTTAGAGGACAGTGACGCACTTTTTGAAAATATTTCGAAATGCTACGTCGTCAGAGTGGGAGGGGGAGGCTCTGTAAGCGTTCCGGCATTGCTTTGAGTTATTTGGGCCAAAATTTTGGTGAATCACCAGAAGACTGTAAAATATTTTAAAGTTCGCATCTGCTCCTGTAAATAAAAAAAAACATTTTTGGTGAATTACCTACCATTTTGTATTCCCAATCTGCTCGATATTGGCATTAACTTATTTCCCTATTCGTTAGACAGGTCGATAGGCTCTTGCGGCTGGGGTTCAAACATGAAGCCCTCAATTACAAAAACAGCTTGTAAATTAGGATGATCAAACTGAAGATTATGTCAATAATGATAACTTTAAAAAATGTGTGCATTTTAAAACTAGCATTACAGTAACTCTCCCTACCCACTGATCCAAACTTTGAACACATGTCACCTGTGACGTCCCATTCCCTCGTGCAGTTTCGTATCATTTTCAAAAGAATCCTTTGGTTCTTGTCGGTCGCCTTTTTAAGCAACTTTTTTTCACATCGAGATCTAACAATAACAAAAGAATAGTTTTGGCATTTCAGTTCTCAATAAGGCATCAAATTCATCACCAATATTTTCTATTCTAATAGTGCTTTTGACTATCGTTTTGTGACCTTTTTCTGTGCCCTTTATAGAACGAATATTTTGAATTATAGATTTGCTGGCGCATGAACGGAATAAGGTTAACTTCATGCAAGAGCGCAAAGGATAGAACTGCCATGGCTGTCACACTAGAAGCTGCAAGGATTTTGGAAAGAGAGCATGGATTATTGCCTGAAATTTTTCCAAGAGTTCTCAGTACAATTAGAAGGTTACTTTAATAATTTTTTTTGCCTCTCATTCTATATATAATTTTTCTTTGATGAAATAGTATTCGTTGTCCATTTTAATAGGATTATAACCTCCGCTGTTTGTCACACACTTCAAAATATTTATGATAACCCTCCAACGGCACTTATAACAGCCCTCCACTCTACTTATGATAACCTCCGCTGTTTTTTGCACCCTCCACTGTACTCAATATATTCGTATTTATCTGATAACAGATAAATATATAAGAGATCATTGTACAATGACTTTATAAAATGTATGTGTTCTTACAAAAATGCAGGAAAACAAGCTTTAATCTTTAAATAGTGTGGTGATAAACACCCGTTATGTGAAACATTTATATACCCAAACCAGTGAATGTGTACCTTAGGAAGATTCTCGGAAGATTTCTTGAAAATCGAAGGAAATTCACCTAAATAAAACCACATAAAGCAAGCAGACCTTCGAGGTTTTGGTCGTGAGAAAGAATTTTTCGAAAAATCGCAATTTGCAATTTGCAAGAAATCAAGCAGTAAAGCGGAAGGGCCTTTGAGTAGCAAAGATAAAAATTCGTTTTAGATCGAAGATGGCGAGTCGGTGAGAAGTAAGTTTACAAAATATGATAAGTTTGACACTGCTCAGGGCAGTGGGGGCAGACGCCCAGGGGTGATTAAAGGGAAAAAAGAAACAGCGCCGACTGCAAAACGGGGCAGCTCCAAACAAAGGATTTCGTGATAAATACAAATATATAAACATACAAACATTTGCGCATTATAACATAGATAAGCCAAGAAGTTAAGAATGCCAAATATACAGTGCAGGTTATTAGGTGAATACAACACATAGTTCACTTAGAACCGCGAATTGTACGCGCTCTGTGCGATCATCAGATAAATATTTTGTTATATTATGTATCTGTACTTTTTTTGTTAGCTTCATCCCAGCTATGATTTTCCTTTTTCATCAATCATTTGTTCCTCTTTTGTTTTAGCCAAGGCACCAGATTGATCAACTCGTTTAAGAACGTTGGTATACCAAAGTATGCCTTCAACAGGATGCAAGTTAAAGCATATCCAAACTTATATCGTGCTCCAGAAGGCACTTACGGAAGAAATGTCCTTAATTAGTACTACCTTCCAACGACCACTGTGATATTAATTGCCTATTTTATGTTCCTTACTTTATCTCTCAAACAGAATTGAGCGAATTACCGTTAAGATATAAAAGCTTGTGGCATGCTTTTGAATTCGTAATTTTTATTATAGCAGTATCAGTATCAGTATCGTTATATCTTTTGTGGCTGCATTATAACATAATTGTTTACTTGCTCAGTATTATCAAAATACAAGGATCCGATAGACGTTCTATATGTGTGGTTGTTTCACTCCTTTACCTTAACTACATATCTTGTTTCAGCCATCTCAGTTTCAGGACTGCCTCGTTAAACGATCGCGATCGCGGTACAACGGAATTCGAATCTCGAAGAATGTTACTTCAGCTCACTTTTTCTGGATAATTGCGTTCTTGGGAAGATCGTGTTACTGATACTGTTTCATATTCTAAGCTACAAAAATTTATTTTGATTCCAAATGAACATTGGTTTTAGCAGTTGCCCACATGGTTACTCCAAGAATTTTTTCTTTAAGATTCAATGATTTTTGCAAAAAAATTTAACCCTCGTTTCTATACATTTAGATTATATCAATAACTGTTGGAATGTCCTTATTTGTCCAAGCCACAGTCTACTGGGGGGTCTTCTTAGGGTTGCATCTTTGTGGATGGGTCACTTTTTCAGTGGCACTTACCTTTAACTTCAACTTAGATTAACTAATTCATGGGTCCTAATTGAATATACCAATAATCGAATTGTGTGCAACCCATGTATGCCTGTTTATAGATCCGAGGTTTAACCCGAATGACTACAAAAACGACCGAAAAGGTACTGTTTTATGTTGTTAATCCTCTTATGGCAAGCTGACCACAACATTTACGCACTTCGCTACCATGACACCAATAGGGTACCAAAAAAGAGCATCCTTTAATTACCATAATTCAATGGGTGGCCTTCTGTTGTGGTACCAGGATGTGATTCACAGGTTTTGCTTCTGTTGGCCTACACCTATAGCACCAGTTGGGTGCCCTCTCAATAAGGGGGCCTTCTATTCTACTGACCTTTGCCTATGTTCTGTAAGGTGGTCCTCTTGCCAACTGTAAGTTAGCTACAACTTGCCAGGCTAGCTTATTGGCCACTTATCAGTGGTAATTATTCTCGTGACCATTAAGATCAACTCACTCAGGCGTGAGGCCTACTGTATAAAGATGAATATATGTGCACCTCGTAGATGTGTGTTTATAGATTCAAGGTGCGACCCCAATGACTGCCAAAGGAAGGAAAATGCTGTTTATTTTTTTAACCCTGCGCGGTGGCAATTGAGATATTTTCCCAGTCTTCCCGAACAGATCCTTATTGTAAAATCTTTGATGAAAAATACAATGAATAAACTGATATCAGTTCTTCAATCTACGAGTACCAGAATTCTTCGTATATTGCCACACACTTCGGAGCTATTGGACCTATCACTTTTTGAGAGTTTCCATTTATAGAAATAGTTTTGATAGTAAGTAAAAATTACTTTTACAAACTTCAATAGCCTTTGTCGTTTATGAGTTATGATCGTGCGAAGGAAGTAGTTTATGACGTCATAACGGGAACTTACTCAAAGACACAGACCATGGTATGAGTAATAATTGTATCATATCTTCAGATTTAAATGTTTTTCATATGTGCTTTTGTCCATTGCTATGCATCTTGAACCTCTTAATCTTTAACCTGATGACAGGTTGACATATCAACAGCAAACACAACTTAAGTCGTACCTCACGGTTCCTGGTTTGCCTACGCACAAAAAACCTTGCAGATACTCGCCCCGGCATCGAAGCGCATTCGCCGAATGGGAAGATGTTAGATCTGAACACTTATTTTGAACATTTTATTCCTTATTTTTGTACTTTTCGAATGTTTCTCTCTCGCTCGCATTCAAGGGGGAGAGCTATGTAGCAGCGCAAACAAACTTTGCCACCAAGCAACAGTATTCTTTCACATTTACATATTGTATACTTTCTTTGTACTTAGCACCTTTTTCTATAAACGTTTTGTTGTTAACACTGTTGTCATGTGACATTCCCTTTATTGTTGTTATGTAATTTAGTTGGTAATATGATCATCGTCGTACAACATTTTCTGTTACTGGCTGTGTTTTCTGCGCGTTAAATTAGACTAAAACCACAGCGAAAGACAAACTGGTTTATTAGTTATTAGGAACAGCATTTATCTCTCACCGTTCCTAAAAATTCATTAGACTACTTGTGAAAGAGACGTGAAGCGTGATCTTCTTTCTTTAGCTAGTCTAACTAGGCACTATTGTCAAGTTATAGTTCATGGGTGTCCATCATAGTCAAGATCATTCTGTAGTCCAAATGCATCATTTTGTATACCTTTTGTTGTTGGGAACACGATAAAACCAATTTTTGGTTCGCCTTACTATATTGCTGGAATAGTACAAGTTTATATTTCAATTATATTTTTGAAAGAGCGCCTGATGTCTCAATTTCCTTAGATACGGCCGGTAGTCTCGGGCTTGCAACCATCAATGGGCCGGAGAGGCTTGCCCAAAGCGGCCCCTTGGTACAGCGGATATAAACATGGCCATTACAGAATTTGTTCCAATTGTGCTGTGTCCTTTGGGCTTCGCTGTCCGCGGGGCACGGCTACTGCTTCGGGTAATTTTTTATAACTTTGTAACTGTGTTTATGCTCCGGGGTACGGTTTCTACCTCGTGGCATTGTTGTATGACCCCTGGGCTGTACTTGGTGACCCAAGGTACACGGGACACTGTAACTGCCTCGTGGTATTGTTGTCAGACCAATTCCTTGAGAAATAACATAATTTCGTGTGACGTCCAACGGAGTAATGCTCACTATTGAAAGTCAAGGCGGGCAATGAGACATCCAGTGTCATCTCGTATTCTTTTTTCTTGGAAAGCCATGAAATTGATGACGACTCTTTCAAAGAAGAAGAATCAAGTGAGGAAACCAATAAAGAATCATCTAGGCAATATCAAGAAGCTATAAGACAATTTATGTTCAAACCAGTTGGCAATGATGCAGACACCGGAGTGAAACCATGACTATGGTTGAAGAGGGACTCCTCTGTCTGAGAAGAGGAGCACGATAACGATGCGTCTGGTGCAAGTCTGCAGCTGCATGTAAGCGAATGGCAGGTAAGATTTAATTTCATATTTCTTAATAAATTTTAGTATTTCAATTTGGAGTGATATCATTCCAGCAAGAGGATTATGTTAGAGGCTGTTATCGATGCGGCAAATCTTGTTGTCAAGTTTGTGAACATATGTTTGTTTGTCATGTTACTGGTAAGAAATATAGCATTAATTGTAAGTGTGATTGTGATTCGTCTGGTATTGTGTACCTTTTAAATTGTAAGGTTTGTGGGATGAAGTACGTAGGTAGCACGTTCACCCCTTTCTTTACTAGGTTTAACAATTATAAGTCGTGTAGTAAGAGATTTAAAAAGGGAGAACTCGTTAATCAGGCAGAATTTTAAGGCCTTTTTCAGAGGTAGGACATCATGATTATTTTAAGGGCGTTGGGTTTCAGGTTGCCGATAGGTTGTTTGTAGACTCTAGGGTTAGGAATGTTTTTGGCAGCTCATGTTTTACTACTTTTGCACCTAAGGGGCTCAGTGTCAGACTTGTGGATTCCTAGATCCACCGCTCCTCCGCGGTTTATTATTATTTTTATTTCGGTGGCAGATGTTCTCCATTTCTGTTCTTGTCTGTCTTTGTGTATGTCAACGTGTCACGGGACCCGTCCTTATCGTGTATGTCATCTGCTTGTTGACCTCCTAATTTTCATATCATTTCGTTTTAATACTTTCCCCTCCTGGGGGCAGACAGCATCACTCATCTGCTCCTCTTCACGCCTTCATTCCCTAACTATCTTTTTCTTTTTTTTCTTTCGGCCCTCTCCCCTTTTAATTAATTTTTATTTATATATTGTACTAGGTTGGCTCCAATGTTAGGTCTTTGCTCCCATGTGACACCCATTGTAATTTAGGTTTATAGGTAAGCCCCAAATTATTTCTGATGAAGCGAAAGCAAAACGTTAACTTAAGTCTACTGTATTTTCGAATTTCTGTAGAATTCATATGTAGATACGTTTTACATCGAGGCTCATTGCAAAATTCACCTTTCTGACATCGGTTAAAAAACACCTTGTCACCTAATGGTATCTGGACAAAATTACCCTTCTTACCAATCAGGTTTTAGAGCTCTGTGTTCCTCTGTAACTAACTTTCTCTCTGGCACAAATGACATGTTCATTAATAGGGAGCGTGGAAAATTTACAGGAAATATTTTCATTAATCTAAAAAAGGCTTTCATACTGTGGATCATGCCATATTATTCCAAAACTATCTAAGGATGGACTTCAAGGTCTTGAATCGCAATGGTTTAAATCATATCTCGGCAATAAGCATCAATTCACTAAGGTTAATGGAGTGGAATCTGAAATCAAAAGCAACAGCTGTGGTATTCCACAAGGCTCTTGTTTAAGCCCGTTACTCTTCCTAATCTATATAAAAGATCTGCCACTG
Source organism: Chrysaora achlyos (assembly GCA_015164055.2). Classification (NCBI taxonomy): domain Eukaryota; kingdom Metazoa; phylum Cnidaria; class Scyphozoa; order Semaeostomeae; family Pelagiidae; genus Chrysaora; species Chrysaora achlyos. The sequence continues at coordinate 25,059 of WUAR02422204.1, forward strand.
GGCTTAAAAACTGCAAAGTAACGATATATGCTGATGATTCTAACATATCTTATTCCTCCAAGAGCATTGAGGATCTTACTGAAAAGCTCAACGGCGATTTACAAAAATTTGAAAGAATGGCTTCAGGGCAATAAATTGTCTTTGAAGGTAATCAAGACTCGGGCAATGGCCATTGCATCTAGACCTAATCTTAAAAGAATCAGTGAAAACACTGTAGACTCTTCTACATTTACGATCGATAATCCCCTTTTTGAACCCGTCGACAGTATCAAACATCTCGGTGTCAATCAAATACAAGTTGACCAGTACCACCTGTGTACGTAGTGAAATTGGCATGATCAGTGACGACTGTGAAATTGCGACCAAGCAAATATGGGTGAAACAGCAAATAATTCTTGATGAGCAGTAGGGCAACTGGATTCGGTACTAGTCAAGGATCGAGAAGCAAAACATTACTGACCTGTGCCAGCATGGCACCACACCCATGTTTGCTAGCATCAGTATGGACTTGGAAATTACCTTTCCAATCAGGGTGATGCATTATGATATCTGGCGAATGTAAAGCCTGTTTGGGATTGATAAACTCGGATTCATGCTGGGGTGAACATGACAACGAGACTTTGTTGTTTAAAAGAGCAAATGGATCGTGCACGTGGACATGTTAGGAATATTATCACAGAAATACCCCACCTTGTCAAAAAAGCCTTTGATATCACAAATATTTCGAGGGTGGGATAAACCGGTTATAGCTTCAGATCCCGTTTACACGATATCGGTACCACACCGGCATGGAATGCCACTGCCATGAGATTTTTTGTTTTTTTGACCACCTGTTTACACAATGTCGTTACGACACCGGCATGGGAAGACGTTAAAGCGACATGAAATCATGTCGATAGCCATACCGGCACGGGTTCATGCCAGCAAACAGGCCATGATCTTTTGTCGCTTTCGCTTCGAGTCTATAACATATTATAAAATATTAGAAACGAGATTATTAAACGAGAATGATTTGTTTTTGGCTGCTTTGTTCTTCTTCAGTGCTAAACCATAAACAACATGGCCATCTAGAAAATTTAGTTCAAGCTATTGCTGCACTCTTGCAAGTAATGTAGATCTCCTCTTGCAGACAGTTGCACACCACAAAAGACAAACGAGTGAGTTAATCGATCTAATATCTTCGATTTCTTCGACAAGTTCTCAATAATGAAGGTTATATGTGCTATTTCTGAAATTCTTGGCCCCAAGTATATAAAACTTCCTCAATCAGAAGCGGAGATTAAAGAGCTTGTAAACAATTATGAGTATTATCATCGGTTCCCTCAACGCATCAATATTCAGATACTTTGTGACTACAGACAATGTTTCATTGATATTCTCATAAGTTGATCGGGGTCAGTACATGATGCTCGAATTTTTTCTCATCTCTTAAAAAAATTCTACTTTCTGATGAGAACATCCCAAAGATGATAGTCGAAGGAGACAAAGAGGACCCAGTCTGCATAATTGGTGATACTGTATGTAACCAAAGATACTAATATATCATAAAGACATGGCTGTTGGAAAATTAAAACAATTAACTTGAGAAAAGGGGTGCTTAATTCAAAACCTAAATAATCATATATTTAATCTAATCCAGCTCAGTATAAACACACTCTTCATCTATCTGTTCTATATTTCTTTGATAACTGTTAGGGTTAGTTTTATTAAATTGTTGCATAAATGAAGGATTACTGTAATTTTGATTGAAGTGTTGCCTAGGATATAAGTTAAGAGTTGCTGTTAAAGCATTGGAAAGTGTTACTTATTCCTGTCAAGACCTCATCTGTTCAGCATGTTCCTGCTTTGCCATTTTTTAGCTCTGCCATTAGCTCCATTTTTTAGCTCTACCATCAATTCCACATCAGCTTTTGCAATATCAAGAAACGGTTGCACAGTTGAAATTTATTTCAACATATTGCTGTTTCTTTTTTCTTTTATTTTTGAAATCAGATTTCTAGGAGGAGTAGCTTCTCGTACATTTGCCATACTTGTTGATTGGCCTGGTGATAACGGTGATGCATCACCAAATAGCTCATCGCCGTTAGGAGTTGCATTGTTTCGTGAGAAACTTTCTACAGAATCCGATAAGGACACACTTTTCTAAGCTGAATCAATCCCACCTAAAAATGCATCAGTTGCAAGACTGCCTCCCCAAATGTGTGAGCATTTGTCACAAAACTGGGTAACTGCCTTTTCACCTTTACTTCCCCTTTCCCGAATCCAGTGCAAAGCGATACTTTACAAGCACTATTCAAATTTTCGATTTTATCCTTTCGGATTTATAGTGACAAAATATATCGAGCAGCAGCCCAATTTATTCGTCACTCAACGTAACAGAAACAGCTTTTCGTTCACTTTCCAATGGCTTCGTCCTCTTCTTTGATGGCTGTTATAAATCTAAATTGCACTCGTTCTTTATTCAGACATTTTCGTTTGAACAGCAGATATGTACTCAAATAAACACTCATTTATGTTAACATTGTTTCAATTATCATCGAACTTCTCTCAAAATCTACTCCCCAAAATCAAAAAACGAAGTCAAGAAAATTTCCCATACGAAACTCATTATACAGTTTTAACACATTTCTTAGATTAACAGACCAATCAAGTATCAGAAAAATAACAACAAAGAAATCATTAACACTACTTCCTCCCATACAAAACTCATTATACAGCTTTAACACATTCCTTCGCTTAGTAACAAAAGATAACATAACTTCAATAGATATCAGTAGCTTGACAACGAATAATAATTTACTATGTGCTTAGCTAAAAATGCATGAAAACGAGGTTCTGCGACATTCCCCCCTCCTTGACATGTTAAGAGTCAAGAATTAAGCGAGCTTTCCATGCCGCATCCTTAGCTGCCGCTCTGCGCGTGCGACGCATGCACCCCCCAATCAGGTTCTCTTCCACATTCTTACTCTCATTTCCATCCTTTCCTTCGACCATACTGCATTCCACTCTACACTCAACAGGGGTAAAGTTTCTGATTAGGTCTATTGAATATTGATGTCTTACATCTGCTTGCTGCTCGTACCTTTGCTCCTCTTATTTGTCCATCTTTCCCATACATTATATCTTCCACCACTGCTAATTTCCATAGTCCACGATTCACATTGTCTTCATAGATTAACACAACGTGTCCTTTTTTTATTTCCACAGTTGCATTGTTCTTCAGCTTATGATCTTCTCGTAAATCCACTAAATATTCTCTTCTCCTCCTATTGCAAAAATGACTCAATTTTTTCGTTGGATACAAAAATCTTTTAGACAAGCTATTGCTACTACTATTATAGTCTTCATCAACAAAATTCCCGCCAATATCTTCTAACAATGGCGATATTCTTCGACCTAACAATAAGTGAAATGGAGTTAAGACTCCTTCATCAAGGTTTTCATATGTAAGGACGTGACCTAATTCCCTAGTTTTATATAAACACATCATTGTTGACAGAGCGTGAGTAATATGAAGTCGTTGCTAGAACACGCTGCAGTGTGGATTTGTATCAATAAAATGAAAAAGATGAGCTTTGCATTAAATGAGTATTTTATTACAACTTCTGATCGAACCAGCAGGTTGGGTAGAAACACCAAACCATAAAAGGGTTACATTCTGGTGGCCAGTGTGCAAGAAGTCTTTACTCATCGTTCAAAGCCAGATGAGACTAAGCGGACCCGCTGTTATCGAGTTCAAGAAAGTTTCAGCTAAGTTGAAGTTTCTTCTTGTTTCGCTCGTTTTTTTTTTGCTTCATTACTTTCTTCATGACTTCACAAGGCTGGTAGCGATTTTTCTCTAGTGGTGGAGGGGTTATGTGTGTGATTTTCAAAGACCACTTAGGCCTATTGTCGAATATGTTTATTTTATCTTAACACGAAGTTGCAGTGAAGTTCATGATTCGATTTCAGAGCCGCGACTTTGTTTATCTTTATATATGATAATTTATGTGTCGAGGAAATAAATGCAAATTCTTTGCAAGTTTTTCATGATTTACGATGTCTACATCTGAACTCGAAACACTGCAGTTGCAGTTCGACTATTTGTTATGTCGACAAACGCTTGAGCAGTTGACAAAACTTGTATCATACATGAAGATTTCAGAAACTGTCAAAGATGAAAGTAGACTTGAAATAGTTAGAATAGTGCGAAAACACCTTGATAATATGATGACCGAGCCCGATACTACTGATTTAGATTTATTTCTCCGCGATTTAGTTGCATATGTAACGGATAAACCACCACCCCTCGAGAAAAATGAGGAGGAGGAAGAGTTGGCAAGGCTTCAAAGTGCCCTTCAAGAACTAAAAGTGCAACAGGAAACCCAGTTAAAATCGGTATTGGAGCAGCTAGAGGCAGAAAAAAGAAAGTTTTGGGGGATATTACGGTCACTTAAGTGTCTGAAAAATCTGAC
>WUAR02425538.1:0-14292 GCA_015164055.2 Chrysaora achlyos
GGGCTATTTCAGTGGTCCCCCTGTGCTCAGCACAGAAACCCATACCTTGCGAAGATAGCAAGCGTATGTGCCCATCAGTCAGTCAATCAGTCTCAGGTCTCGTTCGGATAACTGCAGGCTGCGGAAGGAGGCTAGCTTGTGCAACGAACAACAACACCAAGAAAGACACAGCAGTTTTCAGATTACTTTGCAATGATCTTCTGGATGGACGAGATGAAGATGCCTTGGTCCTGTCCTAAACCAAAGCAGCTGTGCTGGTGAAAACAATGAATTTGATACACAGCCTGTTTGTAATCTAAAGATTTTTGCTCAGTAGACTGGGAAACTCTAAAGCTTTTGCGCGGTTGGCCTTGGTTTTGCCTTTATTTAGTAACAAACAGTAGGCCCTTACCAACCACAAGGTAATTTCCACCCTGCAATGGAAAAGCCTGCCGACAAAGGTCCAATTAATGGTAAACCAAAGACCAAGAGATTATCGATTCGGAGAGTAAAAGGAAGACGCTACTCAGCACGAGCTAGGGATGGAGAAGTGTTAGACAGTTCCTTGCCACAAGATTTGCACAGAAAACTTTGGGGATTATTTTCAGAAATTGAAAGAGAATTTGAAAAGGTGTATTCAGAAAATGCTGAACGTAAGATATAAGTGTTTTATTTATCATTTAAATTGATTAAATAAGATCCAGTTTGTCAGATGGATTTGTTGATTATGTAAATTGTAAAAATAATTTTAATTCTTTTTCAGTTCATGAAAAAGTTGATGTTCTAACAGCAAAATGTAAAACACTTCTGATTGGAGAAAAATCTGATGTGGCTTCAGTTGAGGGTTTGCATGATCCTGGCGCTGGCAGTAATGTCAAAGTTTCCATCAAAAAGCCATGTTAGTATCTTTTTATAAAAAATTGCCAACTCTTTGTCCTAATGCACAGCAAAACATATGTTGATGCGGTTTGGCACACAACACTATCTTTTTAAGGTATGGATTTATGCACTAGATGCAAAGGGATCACTGAATAGCTACTTGATGTGACCACACTGCATGATTCCTTTTTCCTTGCCTGGCATTGCAGAGGACTGGTTATTTTTTCCTAGCACTCTTTTGCAACAGGTTAGACTGAGGCTCTAACTCACAACAATCGTGTCTAAGGTTGTTTGGCTAATCATTCAGCTATATCTGCGTAAGTTTAACAAGATGAAAGAAATGTAAATATTAAGGTGTATACAGCATGCAGAGCATATGTCTGTTTTTATTAAAATAACTTGTGTCATTGAAAATGTGGGAATTAATCACAGATTTCTTTTGAAAGTGAAATTTTTGTGCCTAGTAGGAGAGCAAGTTAACAAGAATTATGATTAGTATATATAATGCTGACAGCACACTAGATGGATGAGGCATGGATGGAAATGAAACCAATTGAATTGATGTGAAGGGGCCTTTGTCTAGCAGTGGGATAGTACAGTCTAAAAGGTTTGATGAGGGTGAGTACTTTGAAAGCCTTAAATGTTGATTTTCTTTCAGCTGCTGGACAGCTCATGTCCCAGAAATTGAAGACTACTTACAAAGTATCAACCAGTAAGGTAAGAATGATAACAAACTCTGATTAAGTTGTTTTGATCAAACTATATATCCCATTGTAAAATTTATTATATTTATTTAGTCCAAATTCCAACACTAGCCACATGCTTCTTTGCTCTCACACATTTCCATGGCTATAGGATCCATAATAAGAAACAGGCTTTATCAACCCTGTAGTTTAGAGTCAATAGTAAATAGGGTGTAACTTCAAGAAGGATAAATGGGAGCTAACTACTTTGGACCTGGCCCTCAAGGGTCCAGCATAAAAACTATGCCCACAAGTTGTAGAACGTAGAAGTGATAGAAGGGCTTGCACCTTAGATCTTCACCTCTCCCTGAATTGGAATGCAATAATTTATTTCATTTAGATTGTTTCAAGCCTGAAAATTCCAAACCAAGCAGTGAGCTTGGATTGCCACCAAGTTCAAGAATTCTCAGGTCACAAAGATGGGATTTGGGAAGCCAGTTGTTCTAGGCCTGGTCTGCAACTTTTAGCAACAGCTTCAGCAGGTAAATCAAAATTAAATCATCAATAACAAAAAATATTGTTCAAAGCTGCAAATTTTTGAGTTTTTAAGGCACCTTTTAGGCAACAACACAGAGACAATTAGCTTTAAGCTATTGAGTGACAAATCACGTTCCAAAAGGGTCCCGTATGCTTCCGTCAAATATCTTTTTGAATGGGAGATAAATCTCAAAAAATTGTTTTTAAAATCTTGTACACTTTTTTTGAAAATGGTTTTTCCCTCCCCAAGTTTGTATGGGGTCAATAAAGACAACGCCCCTTGTAGGTTTACAAAACGAGAGTTCAACGATTTCCTATGGGCCTACCCAACATTTAGCCGTGGTGAGCTTGTTAAATCATTACTGATTGAACTGCCAGTTGGCCTGTTCAACAAATAGACTGTATTCTCGCTATTCGCCGGCTAAATGTATACTTTTAAAAGGAATATCCATCGAATAATTATTTTTAAGTGGACAGTTTTTCACTCGCACCTGCTGTCCTCGGGAAGGTATCTCGCGCATGTCACGTTTCCAGAATATTTGTATTTAACAAGGACTGTAAAAAGTCAGCGGGCAGAAAATAAAAAATCATTTGTTGCTAGTATCTAATGGTCAGATATTACTTAACTTGAGGGAAATATTTCTAACTTCATCGCAGCATCTCCCACAAGTTTTACCCTGCATGCGTTGTTATTGATTGGATCCAACATCGGTCAGGAATTTATCGGAACTCCGGGTCGGTGACGACGAGGCAGCGGACTGAAGCGTGCGGTCGCGGCAGCGGGGCTCTCGGCCCAGAGCCAGCTGTAGCCATTGTGTGGCCAATGTCGCCCTCTCCTCTGGACTTGTAGAGTTCCCCCTCCCTTTTCTTTAGAGCACCACCACAGTTTGTATGTGAAGGAAAATAAATCAAGAGATACAAATTTTGAAGAAATATCGGGCATCTCCTCCTGACTGGTCTGGTAAACAGCTTTTCACACCACAACATTGAATTTGGAGGAAAAACTACCTAATACTAATTAGTTTTGTTAATGCTTATATTACTGTTACAGCTCCATGTATGTAATGAATTGGTTAAGGGCCTTCTCGGCCTATGTACCTTTTGTTTAAAAAAAATATATACTGTTTTGCTTTAAATTTCTATTCGTAATCTTCTCCTTGGACAAATAACCTATCCTTGCCTAACTCTTCCTGTTTTTCTGCAGACCGCACTGCAAGAATTTGGCACATAGAAAGTGGCCAATGTCTCACTCAATATGTCGCACATAATGGATCAGGTATATTTACCCATTTTAACTTAGGTATTGATTAAAACAAAAACTGTACAAAAACTCTACATACAGTAGTTGGGCCCCGGATTGTTCTAGAAGCAGTTCTTTGATAAAGGTGTTATATCCAAACGTTTGAAATCATTTTCTATACAATATTTTTGAAATCTCTTACATGTTATATGATAATGCAATTATGTCTTGGTGGTGGTGCGTGAGCACAGGAAGAGGAAACCTCCATCTTCAAGACTCTGATTATACCTCCACGAGGTGCCACTGGAAACAATTCTATTGCAGAATTGGCTAAATAATCAGGGATGTCTTGGTACATTGTTTTATATAACGCATACAATTTTCAATTTTCTTATTTAAATGTATGTTTGATGATGTCTGCTCTTTAATTAATATGAAGCTATTTACCATGTGTGATAACCTCCAAAATATAGATTCTGGATACAGATTCTTTTGCCAGAGTTTAAATAAATTAAAACTGATTACTTGATTCTGTGTATTTTAATATATTCATATCAATTAATCATATTTATTATACTCTCTGTACATTTTATTTCCCAGTAAATTCTGCGAGGTTTCACCCAACTGAGCAGCTTATTTGTACTGGTAAGATTTCTTTTGAATGATATGTATGAAATTACTGTAGATGGCGAATGTTTACCTTCTGGGGTATTAACCGCTATGTTGGAATTAGTGAACTATCCCTTATCCTATCTGTTTGTAAAATAGACGTTTTGGACTCAGCTCTTTAAAAGTGTTGTTTCATTTCTATTTATGATTATATGCCAGTTTAAAGTCTCGAGCTGTTCTTGAAATTATTCAACCATTTTCAGGTGCTGGTGATGGATCGTGTCATATTTGGAGAACAAATTTATCATTTAATGATTTTAGAAGCAAATCTCCTTCCAATCTTGATTCTCCTACTGTGAGTTACACTTATCGTCTGGTTTTTTATATATTCTATATTGTGTTGTGTTAATCAATTTAAATATTGTAGATCTAACTCCAAGATTGTTAGCTTGAAAACATCAATATATAAAATACCAAATAAATTATTCAAATATTTTCTGAATATATTTTCAATGCGTCGTTTTTTATTGATATTTGTTCTTATAATTCTTGAGGCTTTTTGGTTGTAGAATTCTCGACCTGGATCAGGAGATGATGAGCAGGAAGACGACCTGGAAGGTTTTGATAAAATATTTTTATTATATATTTATTTCTAATAACGAAAATTCAAGTTAAATACCACGTAGCGACCTTGCTTGTGTTTTAGCTGATGAAGACTTTTCCCTGTTCAATGCTCTTGAATGATTTATTCAGACATTTAAAATTATTTTATAGTCCTTTCCCTGTTCAAGGATGATGATTAATTAAGATTTCCGTCGATTAACTCTCACTCTCTTATAAGCCTTCCTTTTTACTACCCCTTCTTCTCTAATAAGCCCCCTCTCGATTAACTCTCATTCTCTTATAAGTCTTCCTTTTTAGTACCCCTTCTTTTCTAATAAGCCCCCTCTTGATTAACTCTCACTCTCTTATAAGCCTTCCTTTTTACTACCCCTTCCTCTCTAATAAGCCCCCCTCTCGATTAACTCTCACTCTCTTATAAGCCTTCCTCTCTAATATTCCTCCCTCTCTAATAAGCCCATTCTCGATTGACTCTCACTCTCTTATGAGCCTTCCTCTTTAACATCTTTTTCAGTAAAGCAAAACGTTTACTTTCATTTTTGGACATTAATGAATATGACATATATGCATAAAACCTTCAATCACTTTAAAATAACTATTTACTTTTTTATTGTTTTTACAGCTCCTGATGGTCAACATTGCCACAAAATCAAAACTGCTCTGGTAGAATTGTCTGGCCATGAAGGTTTCTTTTTTGCTTGCATTAAATAACAGGCCATGCCCGACAAACTGTAATCTTTTTAGGGAATCAAGTTGTTTGATATTACTCCGACAGTAAGTTTGTTTTCTTTCTCTAGGCCCAGTTGTGTCAGCTGACTGGTGGGCGAATGGAAAACAAGTATTCACAGCATCCTGGGATAGGACCATTAAATTATGGGATGCAGAAACAGCTAAAGTTGTTCATACTCTTGAAGGTAATATACGATCAATAGACTTGAGACAAAGGGACAATAATACCAACACCGTGTATTGGGATTCAAAAAAACGTTTGAAAAACTTGTGGCGAAGTAGACAATTTTGGTGTTGCTGACCATTTCAGGACACACATTACACGCCTTACTTATAATACCCATCCTACAGATACAGTACAAGCGATAGAAAGTAAGACAAGCCCAAGAACAATATCTCATTTGTTTGGCTAATAGCAACTCTTTCACCCCACGGTATGAACAGAACTATCGATCGTTAACCTTCCACGTCCTTTTCTTGCCATCACCCTCCTACACCATCCATCACATTTTTATGTTTTCATTCTTATATCTTATCACACTTTTTATATGCTATCCATCCGCACTTCTATTTGTTATTTTATCAATATTTCTTTATCCCTCTACAGTTAATTTTACCTGAATGCACACATTATTTCATTATTTCATTATATCAAATTAGTTCATCCTGAATACACACCCTTTCACCTTTCTCGGATTTCGTTTACACTTCTCTTCATTCTTCATCTTTGTTATTCTCTACATCCATATTCCCTTTCCATATTTCCCTCTCTTCTCGTTACGTCTTTCCCACACCATAGCACGTCATCACAGCACCAGCACATCACGGATTCTTTGCTGAACCATCTTGTCTTTTTCGATGTAGAAGCCAAGCCAAGGATAAGTAATGGAAATAGAAGCACATTCAGCATCAATGCTTTATTTTACCTTTTATATTCAACAGGCCATGAAATGGAAATTACGCATGCATGCACCCATCCTGTTCATAAACTGATCGTGTCGTCATCACAAGATACAACGTTTCGACTTTGGGATTTCAGATTGCCAAACATGCATTCTGTCAATGTTTTTCAAGGCCATTCAGAGTAAGAAGATACGTTTGCTCTTTAAAAACCTTATTTTGTAGAATTTAGATAGGAAAATGCTTTACTATAATTCTTGATTAAGCTAAAACAAACAGCTTTGTCGCCAAAGAAGAGCATCGAAGCCAAAATGATGAAAAGGGGGGTAATTGCCCCCATTTCTAGAAAAGCATGAATTGTTCTAATTTGGTATTGCTGCAATTGTCGTGTCTGGACTTATTTAGCTCAGCAATACCTGAAAAGAATGTGAATGTCATATTGGCATAGAGCCCCCATTTCGGCTTATTTATTCCCATTTCTCAATTATAAGCCTATATTGCTTTAATTTATCTAGAACTGTAACTTCAGCTGTGTTCACAAACAAAGCAGACCACGTGGTCAGTGGCAGTGACGACAGAACTGTAAAGGTATGTTAGCATTTATATTTATTTTTCTCACCATGGTATTTCGAAGGCCGGTTAGCTCAGTCGGTAGAGCGTGGTGCTAATAACGCTAAGGTCGTGGGTTCGAGACCCACACTGGCCATTCATTTTGTTGAAGTTTGAAGTTGTCCTTTGATTTGCTATTTAATTCCTATTAATTTTTGTAGTACTAATTTCATTACCTAAGGCAGAAACTAGCTAAATTCGAAAAAGCATCTGAAAGTTATTTCTGTCCAAATCCCTTAAAATTTTCTTATTTTTCTCCATTTTTTCCCAAGGTTTGGGATTTGAAGAATATGCGAGCCCCTCTGGCAACAATTAGTTTAGACTCAGCAGTAAATAGGTAAATATTGCTAGTTTTGATTTGTAGTCTGTAAAAGTCGAAGTCTATCTAGCCTACTTAACAAGTTGCATCTACAAACAACCTTACTTATGCTTAGCTTTGAAATGTATTTTTTTTGCGGATTTGTAAGAGGTTTATGCAAAATTACACAACCGTAGACTTGGAGCACATAATTTGATTTAGAATTTAAAATTCAATGGGGGCTATAATTAGGGGTTTAACACACAGTATAGTGTACAGTGTACAGTGTACAAAATAATAAAAATATATAATATAATATAATATAATATGATATAATATAATATGATATAATATAATATAATATGACATAATATAATATAATATGATGTAATATAATATAATATAATATAATATAATATAATATAATATAGTATAATAAGATAAAATTAATGTAATGTAATGTGGTGTAATGAAATGTAATGTAGTATCATATAATACAATACAATAAAATGTAATATAATGTAATGTAATAAAGTATATGGCGTATATGGTATAATACATCATAATGATATAAAACCTAGTACTATTCATTCCTAGGTTGTCGATTTCTCCAACACATAACGTCATTGCCATACCCCATGATAACCGGCAAGTTAGATTGTTTGATTTGAATGGCAACAGGCTGGCAAGGCTTCCAAGAAGGCATCGACAGGTGTGTGATATTTTTGTTTTATTTTGTATGCCTCGTATGTCGAATTGAAATTCCTGTATCGTAATTTTTTAAGAGAAACAAATGGTGTTTTGAAAGATGCAACGGATTTTCTAGGAATAAAATGAACAGAACTGTTGCTGTCCTCATAATACGCTCTAAAAAATGAGACTTTCCATGAATACAATGGAAGTAAAAATGTACTAAAAATGTACATTCACTCTAATTGGTGCCATAATTTGCAGCATTGTGCTTTCAAAGCATTATTTATGCCTTCCTTAAGATGAATTTAATCTTGAATTTTTATCAAATATTTTCAAAAGGGTCATCGTCGAATGGTCTGCTGTACAAGTTGGTACGATGACAGTAACACTAAAAACATTAGCCTTTTGACGGCTGGATTTGACAAGAGAGCTCTTGGATGGAACGTCATGTTTTAAAGGACAAGTATATCTCTTTAACATAAGGACAAATTATTAAGACCAGAGTGTTTTCGTTATATTTGCTCTGGTAGAACGCCAGAAATTTATCATTTCTTGATGAGTATAACTTTTTCTGATGGGTTTAATTGTTATTACTCAATCATAATTGTTATTTATGATATTGTTTGGAGGGAATAACAGAATAGAGTTTACAGACCTTTCTAGTCCCTGGCAAGTCCCCAAATCTCGTCGCATGAAACATAAAAAACTTAATAAAATAAACTTAAGTTGGGTTAATAAAAGTTTTGAATATTAATTTAAAGTTTTAAAGAAGTCGGGCTCTATGCTCCTTCATGATTTCCCTGGCCATTCTTATCATTTTATGCTGCCCACTCAAACTCAATTATTAAGAAATCCTCGATGATCTTTATTCCATATCCTTTGTCTGGTAGGTCCTCTGTTCATAATGACGAAACTTACGTGCAACTGAGGCTATCAATATGAGGCTGCAGTGACAGCATTTCCAGTTATGGAAAATGATGCGGAAAAGACTTCAGTCGTAGTCGCACCACTTCTTTTAGGCAAAAATAGATGTTGCATGCATAATAATTCAGCAAATACCTCTATTTTATAAAGATTAGTTAATTGTCCTTCAGTGTGGTATGTTTAGTTATTTACGGAGATTGTGAATGCTTGAGGAAGAATTTGTTTTTATTGATTTACATTTTCGGGCCTAACCTAAAACACAAGTGATTGGGCCTAAAGGTAGGCCGAAAAGGGGAACGAAATCATGGAAGCTGTTATGGAGCGAGATAAGCATGAGCCTAGTTCAGAGAGGAAGGTTAAATCATATTTTGAAGAATCTTTCAGGTGAGATGGTTTTAAATGCATTATTTACTATTGAATTGGATGTAAGTTGTTTACATTTTGTGACTTTCTGTTACCCTGTTACCCAAAAAACACATTTTTGGGTCCTAAACTTGGGGTTTATAATCGATTAATCATTTCAAATGAAATAAGTGTAATTTTTGTAGTTATTGGCATTTAATTTTGGTCATTTCTCTGCACATTTTAGGTTCATAAATGAAGGCCTGCAGATGGAATCAAATGGAAAGGAAAGAGAGGCAATTTTATGCTATGAAAAAGGTTGGTAAAAAATTCAGCTGTATTTTGAAACTCAGAATTTTTGAAGAGGTTAATCCCTGCAGAATTAAAATTCTCTGTTGTTTTTCACTGGGCCATATGACCCATCTAGGTTTACAGCTGATTTTGTATTGCTGTCTATGGCTTTTTATGATACTTTCCCAATTTGGAAATGCATATAATTGCATAGTTTATTTTCCTTTATTTTAAAGGGCTTAGAAGTCTGAATTCTGGGTTGAATTATAGAATGAGTGGATCTGAAAGTACTTCTCACCAGGAAAATATTAAGCAAATGAGACAGAAGATGCAGGGGTGAGATTTTATGTTTCTTAACAACGCAAGCTGAAATTTGATCTTATATTGGCAATATGAATAATAAACTTTGACATGGTCAAAGAACTCATCAAAGTTTGAGGGGTGCAAATCAAGGGTTGTGGCATCCCCAATGACTCTAATCAATAAATTCCCTAGTTAGTCCCCAATACTGAAGCTTGTTATTAAAGTAATTATTGTTTTCCAGGGCAAAGAATGATGTAGAGTTTAGACTGAAAACCCTTAAAAATCCTCCGACATCACCGTCAGCTCCTCCAATGGATGACTCAATAGATTTTCATCAGGAAGCAAGTGCAAACCATATAGAAAATGGAGACGTTCCATGGGAAGATGCAAAAACTTTAATCTCAATTGATGAAGGTAACTTCGAATTAAGCTTCAAAATCAATTTTCAAAAACCCAAATAGATTTTCCTCTTTGTGTGAGGAAAATCGCACAGTAAGTTGTAGCTTCCTTTCCTAAGAAATGTATCTGTAAATGTAATATAACAAAGGGGCATAGAATGAGTTCCCAATTAAGGGAAGTGGGCATGTGGTGGTAAATTATAAAAGATAGAAGAGAGGAGAAGGGAAATAAGATTGGAATGGAGGGCCAAAAGGCATCTCTTTGGGTGGCATAGAAATGGTTGAGGAAGGGAGAGGGGAAAGGGATGGGGTAAGGGTTATAAGTAAGCATATTATAAAACATTTTTCAGAACTAAAACATGGCGTTTTCTACTTGTGATTTAATCTCTGATTTTTACATTGATTTCATATATATATTTTTATTAGGCGTTCGAATGTTTCATGTGGACTCAGAAAAAGCTGTCAGTACTTGGTCAACACCATGTCAGTTAAAAATATTCCAATTATTGAATGACCACAAAGGCAAGTAGCATTGCATTTATCATATTTAGAAGTATTGTGTTTACCATGATTGTGTTACTCAAACACTTGTTGATTAAATGTTATTTTAATTAACTGTTCTATACCATTTTCCAAGATTTATTCATTGAAAAACCCATCTAATTGGACTTGTTTGATACAACGATCAAAACTCTGACTTGAACAAGTTAAACATTCTCAAAATGGCTAACAGTAATCTTTATAAACACATTGTAGACTTGAGGTCAGTCGACAGGTATAAAAACAAGTTGTAAACAAGCAGGTACTATTTTAGTCTCAAACATGATTTATTTATCAATCCTTAGATTCAGAAGCTCCACCAGCCTTCTTGCAATGCGGAGAGTGGATATACCCATTGCATCCTGGGAAGTCACCTGCTTTGAAGACATTTTATCGAACCTACATGTTCCCAGACCTCAGCTTGCAGGTACAATGTAGCTGTAGTTAATGTAGTCTAATTAATTCTTGTATTTTTAATTGTGCGGATGATCTCGAAAATTGATACATATTAATGCAAATAGAACTCATGAAACTTGCCAAAATTCATTTCCAAAAAAAGCTCATTTCTCACTCGAAATTTCGATACCTGAACCTTTCAATATTTTTCTTTCAAAATTGCAAAGGAAATTTAACTTTTTTGTGCGAGAGCTTGCTTCTTGGATCAATTTTCCTTTTTGAACATATCCGCAAAGTGACCGAAAACTAAAACTTAATTGAGATTTGACTTTAAAAAACTAAGAGATTTTCACAATCGATCAACGGTACTATAGATCTAGACTTAATCTAGACAATTGCCTTCAGTACATTGAGTAGTCTAGTAACTGCATCGCATGCCACTAGAAAATGTTCCTAGTTCCCAATTCGCAGATATATTATGGCTCAACATTTTACATCTTTCTAGAATCAAGGTCTAGCCTCGATTGGAATCGTTCTGGCTGACGTCATTCACGAGAAGGTTCTGGCGAGGTTCGAAAGAATTCTTTCATGTTACTGTGATTTTCGAAAATGTTCCCCAGATGACGTCAGTAAAGTAAAACCTCCAAGACCCCCTCCTCCGTACCCTGCGGTAGGCACAAAGGAACCAAGTGCACCCCAAGGTTTGTCAATAAACGAATATTTTGAGACCAAACTATTTCCTTTTTACTCTGTATGTATGATAAAATATAACTCCATTTATCTTTACAAGACATGAACGTTGAAAGTTCCCTTTTATATGACTTAGGAAATGATAAATCATTTTTTTTAAACATTAATTTGTAGTAGGAATCTTTATATAAATAAAAGGATATTGTATTAAAGCCAATTGTTAGTGAACTAGTACATAAATAGATAAAAAAATGATTAAATGTTAACATCTAAGATATCATCTGCCGCGATTCCTGTTCGCTTTGCCTAACCTAACAGTTTTTATTACAGAAGCAGTAGCTGAGAGAAGACTCGTTCCCATTGCTCCTGGTGACGTCACTGAACCAATGACAGTAGAGGAAGATATTGATAAACATTGGAGTGAAAAAGTTTCAAATGGAATTCTTGTTGGGGCAAAATGGATCTCCTGGGGACTTGGGAAGGGGGCACAAGTAACAGGCCATTTGGTTGAGCAGGTAGAGGAATTTTGAAATGTTTTCTATTTTTCTGGAAGCATACAGAGTCCTTTAAGTTTTGAAATATTCACTTTAGCTATAGGCTAGACTAGGCCTACTCTTCGCTTAGGCCTACTGTTCGGTTAGAACTGTTCGGCAAAGAGACCTTCTAATAATGACATTGCTTTAATATGCTGCTCATTGCCAATGTGATGCTAATGTCTTTCACGAATAAAATCTTTTTGAGTGAGACTTCATACCTTGCCAGATATTTTGAAAAACTGAAGTTACTTCACCAAGGGAGATATCACATCATGGGAAATATAAAGGCCGTAATTGCTACTTCTTCCAACGAATGGAGCCTTATTTTCAATTCTTTCCTCAACAGGGTGCAGCAAAATTACGAGGCAAAATTCAACCAAATCCAGAAGCAACAAAAATCGATCCAAAAGTGTCCCAAAATGTCCAGCAAATCAAAGAGGTTACCGGAGCTGCTGTTCAAGTTAGCGGTTACATCGTGACAACTCTTTGTGTTCTGACCGTGCAACTTGCAAAACAATTATCCCCCGTCATTCGACGCGAGGGTTCTAAGGTGAGATTGGTGATTATTGATTGCTGATTGTTGATAATTGATTGCTGATAATTGATTGCTGATTGTCGGTTGTTGATTATTGATTGCGTGTTGTTGATTGCTGATTGTTGAATGACACAAGGACTTTCCGTCTTCGCAAGGTATGAGTTTGTGCGCTTGGCTCAGAGGGCCTACTGAATAACTTAGGGCTGATTCTGACAGGGCAATCCTAGTCCTTTCTCTTGATGTCACCACACGACGCGATTCCTTTTTGCTTTGCCTGAAATTGAAGGCAACTGGCATTCTCAGTGCTTAATTGTCTGTTTTGCTTTAAGTGAGATTTCATTTGGACCTTTTTCGCTTTTTCTTAGCTTCTTCCTGAAAAGTACAAAAATGGAGATGAGAGCAGCCAAAAAAAGATGGACGATCTTGTCAAAGTTGCAGTTGCCGGCTTGCGTGGTAAATTTCCTACTTTTATTTTTCAATTTTCTAAATGTTCAACTTCAAGTAATGCTATGAACATATATTGCTGCCATAACATGTTTGGCTTTTTTATTAAACTCTTCCAATCAGATCACAAAGTTCTTATTACACAATTGATTCATTTAACTAGATTTAAAGTTTTCATTTCTTGTTCATGTTCGTTAGACATCACCAACAGTCTACTTTTTTGCCAAATTACTTGATGTTATTTTTATTGCAATGCCTCCTCTGGATTTTCTTGATGTTTATTATGAAATTCTTTTCGTCTGAAGGTTTTGGGACGGTTTTCACCTCATTGGAGGAGGCAGGGAAGGCACTTTACAAAAGTGTGACTAAAGCTACTGTTGAAACGGTGAACCACAAGTAAGGGTACTTCTGTTTTTAGATATTCTATGGATTTTGAGTCATATATATTGCGTCTGTTTTTCGTAAAGACAGCATTTTATCACCATCTGACTCATTGAATTTTGAATTCTCAAATTGAGGATTATTTTAAAGAAAGGAGTATTAAGAAATCGAATAAATTTCCCCATGAATTAACTGATTATTCCTTATAACCTTATTACCGGCTAACTGATTATTCCTGATTAGCGATTGACTGATTATTCCTGATTACTCGTTTGGTTTTGACCTTAAGGTATGGCGAAGAAGCAAGTGAGGTAACCGGAGATGCCATGGCTGCAGCAGGAAATACCGCACAGGTAATTCCATACCAAGCTCCTTACTTTTAATGTCAATAATTGAACGAGATTCAATCAGTGAAATTTCCTTCAGAATCGTTAGAATGTAGTTTTGATAAACCAAGGCCAGACAGTTGAGCTGTGCTTGCTTACCGATTGGAAGATATACCATTGGTACAGAACAAAGTATTTAAGCACTGTTTGTTTTAGAGATGAACCAAGTACACGATTGCATAGCCCCCTTGCCCTTTTGCGGATTAAGTGGCCCCTGAATATTGTCCTTACCATGACCAAAATGAAGTATTTAGATTAAACAGTATTGCTCTATTTTTGCACTTTATATCATAATCATCTTATTTCATTTTCTTTTTTAATTATAGGCTTATTGGAACGTAAAAAAACT
>WUAR02426649.1:0-14274 GCA_015164055.2 Chrysaora achlyos
CTAGTTCCTGTGCATATGGAATTGATTGGGGTAAACGCAAAAAGAATCAAATTTTATTTCCCAAACCTATCAGCTCGCAAATCCCACAGTTTGATTCCATCTGTTGGAGCTGAAGTGAGAAATAAATCGTATGCTTCTGAGGGATGTGAAACGTACGGCGAGCCCTAAGAAAACAACAAATTTGTTAAGAATCAAGAAGATTGCTAGCTAATCTTTTTGGGAGATGTACAGTTATTTATTACGACTTCGAGCATGAAAGATGACATAAATGATAGATAAAATTCCTTGTTTGAAACCTTCTTAAAGAATATCATAAAGATTATCTAAACTTGTGAAATTTTAAAATTGCAAATTTCTCCTATTTCTAGCAATATAAAAAATACACGAATTGAAGTCATTACTGCTTAATGTGTCAGTGGACCTGAAGATCCAGACCTCATTACTTTTAAGTGCAAAAGCCTATCATAATTCACCCTGAACACTGTATGTATGCCTGTTATAACATACAGACATATAACAGATACACAAGTAGAGCTCTGTGGTCTTTATTCGGTATTACTCCTAGCATGAACAAGCAGCTAATTGTATAATAAATTCAATATTTGCGTTACCTGGTTTTGGCAAATTGTGTGCACATTTCGTGTGTGGGCATCTTTCATGGTTCGCACGATTTTTCCGACGTTCATGTCAAATACAGCTATGCTCTTATCCGAACAGGCAGCTAGAACAATGTCTGGACAGTTTGTTAACGACAAATGCGCGATTTTTATAGGGAATTTAAAGAGAATCTAAAGAAAAAACGTTAATTTGGTATGCTGGTTCTTACTCAAGGCAGCCTTTCAAAAGTCACACGAACATGGATTTTTGAATCTATCCTTAAAGAGACCTACAATCATGGAAACAATTTTTGAGACAAAATGCCAAATTTGATAAAAAAAATGAAGACAAGCACTAAGCAAGATATCCCTCCCCCTCCCCCCTGATCCAATATTGGTTTCGTAGATGCTCGATTTCAGATTAAAAGGATTGGACCAAACCAATATTGATTGGGGGGGGGGGGGGTGAGGGGGAGATTATGAAAATCTGATGAAATGTCAACAGGTATCAATTTTGTTGTATTGTCTCAACTAATTTTGTCCATGATTGTAGGTAGTAATGGCGTCCAGCAATAATTTTGAGTAGTTTTGTGCTGTGAAAACGAACGAAGATTTGGCATGTTGATGATGATTAAATACAGAGTTGCACTTGTTTACCATCTCTCTATAAGATTGCCGATTGTGTTTGGAACCAAGGCCGCATGTTATCTGTGTCAGTCTGACATAAGATGAGAGCAGGTTGAATTCCTATGAGATTTCTTTGAGATATGACCATTTCTTTGACCAGGCGTCAACTCCAGACGTAAAGACCAACTAGCAGGCTCTCTAAAGCTCCATTGGAAGACCAAAGTCATGGTTACAGGTCAAAGAAAGATATGGTAAAACAACATAACATTCTAGCTGCAACTCCCATGGCGAAGGCCCCATGGCGGATGCAAGAAGTGATGTACAAAGCAGAGAGACTGCAGAAGAAGGAAGAGCTTTCAATAATTATTCTAGAAGAGGATACATGAGAAAAATCCATTTATGCAAGAGAATGTGTTGATATGTTGAACTCCTTTAATCTTAAACTCGCGAACAAGTTTGTATCGATTCAGTGTTTGGTATCTAAAAAGAAAACAAACAACTTGTGAATGCATCTTGTTTAAATATTTTTTCAGCTAGTCAGAAAGGACAAGAATTGAACTGTTTAGTTATATAATTTGATACATTTGAAAATGCATCTTCGATATAACTACTTTATTTTTATAATAATCAAAAAGTAGACTTAAAGTGGACCTATCACTTCTTGGGAGTTCGCATTTATAAAAAGAGTTTTGATAGTAAGTAAGGATGACGTTTGCAAAACTTCAATATCATTTGTTGTCGTTTTTGAGTCTTAACCGTGTGAAGGAATAAACCGATGAAGTCAAAGCAGAAACCTGTTTAAGTTCCAGACCAGAGAATAATACGAAATAAGGGCCTGGACAAGACCTGTCATCAGGTTAAAGATTTTGAAGTTAAAGATGCACATCAATAGACAAAGGTATCTATGAACCAAATTTCAAGCTAATTCGACAGTTGTGTCTGAAGATATGGCACAAGTATTACTCATATCATGGTCTGTGCCTTTGAGTAGGTTCCTGCTACGACGTCACCAATAAGTTCCTTCTTGAATCCATAACTCAAAGACGACAAAAGATATTGAAGTTTTGTAAGTCTCATCCTTACTTATTATCAAAGCTTTTTTTCCATAAATGAGAACACCCAAAAAGTGATAGCACCACTTTAAAAGGCCAAAGAAGAATGTTTTTGCAAACCTTTTTATGTCGTTCTTTTCCTCGCCGATGTGATACTTGTACATGTACAACGAGTTCAGGCAGCTCAGAAGAACAAACTTGTCAACATAGTAAAAAGATGATTTCTTTATTTCTTTCGAGAAAGCAGGATTTTCCTAGAAGATGATAAGAATTAAAAAAATAATAATAACTTGAAACTTTTACTGGCAAGCCTCCTGCAAGTTAATCAAGCTTGGTTAAACAAAGGAGAATTATGTTTTTCTTTCAAACATTTCTTTCAAACATTTTTGAATAGCCAATCAACGCACAGCATGTATGACCACGTGATAAAACCCATGTAGCTTGATTGGCTGAAGTCGATATGCAGACAACTGGGTCATATAAAAAATTTACTGCAACTGCTGCCGCACAAGATAAAAGACTCCAGCAACCTTCCAATTTTTAATAAGCAAAAAAGGTGCTGGAAAGGTGATAAATGCAACCGGGCTTTGCAAAGAGGTTGGGTGTATGTATCACAACAAGATATATTTTATATACAACAAGACAGTATATGTATCACAACAAGATATATTTTTATGATTATATCCTTTTATTAACATTTATGTTTTTATTGTTAACTATGTAAGTAGTCGGCCTTAATTAGCTGTAACCTTAGCTATTGTTTTGTTTTCGCCTACTGTAACTAACATATGATGATGATGATGATGATTAAACATTCCATTACCTTCTCGGTTACTGGAGTAACTTTCTCAGCTTTGAAATTGTGCTTGATATTCGAGAAAGTGAGCAGAGCGTTTGAGTGGTTTTTGCTCCAAAGTTTTGCAGTTCTGTCATCCGATGAAGTCAAAAGACGACTACCATCATGGCTTATTTGAGATGTGTTCACTGAATTGTCATGACCTGAATAAATATGTAATATTAAGAAGAGAATATTTTGACTAAGAGTGAAATAAAGCTGTGTAAAAATGGGGAAGCATTTCACAAAGTATTAAGAGCCCCTTAGCTAGTTCCTTCATTCTAGTATCATTTTACTTGCTTCTCTACCTTATCTCTCTTCCATTTCCCTTTCCTTGTTTACTCACCATTTTCCTAAGGTTTTTCTAAGTAGTTTATGTAGTTCTCTTTCCAATGTCAATTGTTATTCAGCCTTGTCTTTCCTATCATTTTTACAACTTGTGCATATATTCAGCTTTATCTTAATCGAGTTTGTTGAACTGAAAGGGAACTGGGAGTGGAAGAGTTCCTTCATTTTGAACGAGTTAAGTCGAAGCTAAAGAAAGTGTTTGTCTCCCTCTCTGCGCTCACCATCATGCCGTTTGGGTCGGTGACAGATTTTCGTTGAATATCTCTCGAGATATCAACTGGCAGATTAATCGTTACGTGAATATTAGTGTTGTTAAGTGCTTTTACCAAGGTTTTATCAATCTGATTCACAAAAAGTCTGAATTTGCTTACCTATGAATGAAGAAACTTTTCCATTGTATGGAATCTTGAAAAAGAAGGCATTTTTATCTCCGAAAGCACAGGACATTTGCTTTCCGTCATCTTAAAAAAAACCATAGTTGAGTTATCAAAATAAAGTCGCAAACATTTTTACCAATTTTTAAGGATATCGAAGAGTGCTTTGAAATGATCATGGAATAGATTCCTGAATATTTACTTTAATCAAGTATGCTAATGTTTTGACCGACGGTCAAAATCGTGATAGACATTCCAGTATACATGACAATAAATTCTTCACTTGATTTGTGTCCGACTTACCAGAAAATGCTAGCGAGTTAATGGAAGTTGGCTTCGGAGGCAGCTTAGACTTGTGTGTCAGCTGAATAGGGGCCTCACTTTTAACTGGGTAATTATCAGATAAAGCCCTGTAAAAGAGTAATGTTTGCTGGCTTAATGTAAACATGCGAAATACAGATGCTTGATAATAAAATATGACATTTTATTTGCTAAATGACAGTGTGTTTCATTCAATCATGTGGCAGAACAAAGATTTCTGAGAAGAATCTTTGTTTAAAAGCTTCTGATATGAACTTTCTACTTCAACAACCGAAATATCCGTTATTGGGCTTGTATCTTATTAAATACATACAATCTATTCGATAGTACAAGCACTGGCTATTTAAAGATTCTAGAGAGAACTGGATGCAAAGAAGCGCTAAAAACGTAGCTACATTTTTTACAGAATTATGCCTATTACTAAACTATTAAACGATTTTACATTTTTTGTTCTTCGCTTATATATCTAAGCATACGTGGTTGATATAAAAAAAATTTTACCCTCACCCTGACAAGATGCCTCCTTTGCTTTTTTCTGCATCAGATCCTCTTCGAATTGAACTGGTGGTTTTGGAATTCGTCTTCGGCGTAAACATCGTCGACCTTAAACAGATATTTAGAGGAGATGAGTGCAAGATAAAAATTTCTCCAACATCTTCAAAACAGCAAGAGCCTTTATTAAGGAAAAGAAGATTCATCCAGAATTAACATAATCTTAGCTGCACGTTCAAATGATATAGACATCCAGTCTAAAGCCCAATATAGCTAATGGATGTGCATGTGAAAAAGTTTCATGGAACTTGTGATTTCGAGTCATCTTGTATCCAAATCTAGCAGTTTCACATTTAAAGTGAGCAAACTTTTACCACCATAAAAGAACAACTTAACCTTCAAAATCCAGAAATGCAACAATTTGAATTATTTTATTTATAGGGAGAAAACGTCGAATGTAACTTACTAGTAAATAATACAAAAATGGCTAAATAATGGCTAAAGTTGCCAAGACGTTTCTAAAACTGTCTCCAAAATTGCATAAAAATATTTTTATTTACATCAAAATTTTTGAGAAATATTGACTTCAATTCAAGCTTTTCAAGGAACTTTCAAGCGAAATGATCACGATAAATAGTTTGTGTCTACCATCACGTTCTTGTTAATTCTATCAAGATTTTTACAAAGGATTATAAAGGATGTTTCTTTTCACCTTGGTGTTGCAGTGTATCCAGATGATTTAACTTTAGAATTAAATGTCAGAGGCTGATTCATCTTATTTTCCCTCGAAGTTTTTCTTCCTAAGATGCGATTGAAAATATATTCTCATGATACAAATTAAACACACGAAAGATTTTCTAAGGTTTTCTGCTTTTTAGGAAACCCGATCAAGGCATTTTCTGAATTAAAGCCAATAATTTGGTAAGGGTTGCATTGGTAACAAAGCTTTGATCGCTTGAGGTGCATCATCATCGAAATTGCAATCAGGTCTCATTAGATTATTGAGGTTTAACTGAGCAAGGGCTAAAAAGACATGCAAGCAACCAAAGAAGATCTCTTACCGTAATAGCTATATTATGTCCCCCTCTTTATTAAGCCCCTCCCCCGTCTTTCTAATAAGCCTCTGACGTCTCTAGCAGCCCTCGAAAATTACACAGTGCAGTGTTAGTTCCTGGAACAACCAATCTATCCCTAATAGTCCCCCTCTTAAATGTAGTAGGAATGCACGTCTGCACGTACTCTAATTACAGCCTCTTTATCCTATCAATCTTAATGTATGAACTTTCTCCTTTTCCTTCTCTCTTCTATCAACTCTCTAATTACTTCCTTTAGGTATCTGCATTTAAGTTGTTGTTATCTGTAAATTCTTTAGTCAGTAGCATGATAGTAGTCACATACAATGTCTGTTACTGTCTCCGTGTGTTCGCACGTAAAACGTTTACGTAAGATCTGATCCCTCTTACATTAATAAGCCCCCGGAGGCTTTTTAGAGCTTTTACGGTATTTCTCCAAACAAATTGTCAGAAGGCTCGCGACCTGGCAGGCAACTGAGTTGGTTCGACAACCTCTTCGTGGCTGTCATACTAGATACGTAGCTAAGTAATTAATGGAATGACCTAGCCTTTGTTATTACGAGTAAAGTTAAATTTTACACACTTATCAAAAAGGCAATGAATTAAAGGTAAAAATAAAGATTTAACCTTTGTTTGGCTTTGAATGGTGCTGCTTTGATTCCAGAACGGCCAAAAGAGGGGAACCATCTAACACAGGAACGCTAAAACGATAAACAGATTACAAATGAGAAGATCCAATAATTTATACTGGGTGTCTTGGGTCTATACCCTTAATCAAATGCAAGGGTGTGAGATATGGGCGTCTGTCTGTATCCCAAGTTTTTTTCTGAATCTTAAGAAATGGACAAGTGGAGCTTAGAGCTTCCAGAAAGTTGTGCTTCTAAACTTTCACTCGTGGAAGATGATATCGAGTTCTGGTCTACTTGTGTACAATTATTATCAGGTAGCTTTAGAAGAAGAACATTCATCGGCTTAAAAAACTCAAATAAAAACTTACTTCGACAAAACTGTTAGGTCATTTGGCAACGAATCTTTCACGCTTAACACACTATCTTGGCTTTCAGACCAGGGATCACTGGTCTCAGAGGAATCCTAAAAAATTTCATCAATTTAGACTATAATAGCCAATAAATTAAAATCATATCAAATTAAATCAAAAACCAAAATGTGTCAAAATATTTTGCTCACAAGCTGATTGGGGATACAACGAAGATGTAGAAACTTAAAATTGAAAATAAAATTTATGAAATTACTATCTATTTTTAAAACTATATTATACTTAAAATAATCCATCAAAATCCTATATACAGCTAAATTACAGTCTACAGTCCATTGAGGAATGACGAAGTTGCTGTTCCTGAATTCATAAGGAGTTAAGTTACAGTCTACAGTCCATTCTTAATTTAAATCATTTAAAACGGTTCATTGTTGAAACCTCCTTAATTGTCCTTCCTAGGTTACTCCACAGACATGGGCAAAAGAACCATCAGATTTAGGAATGACGAAGTTGCTGTTCCTGAATTCATAAGGAGTTTCTATTACTGTGTACATTTATTGTGCCAGTGAATTGAATCAAGGAAGGTCAGGTCGGGTAAAAATCGGGAGCCACTGAACGTAAACAGAATGGCTCTCATTATGCTCTTTGAAGTGAAACAAATATAACAAAAACTCACAGAATCTATTGGTGCCGTTCTCTCTGGTTGAATCGTAAGTATGTGAACATTGCTCTCAAATATACTGCCAACCAGGCAATGTATCTAGAAGCAAACAAAGACGATTAAATGTTTGAATAAATGTATTTATAACAGTCAGTGTAGAGCGACGCTTCTTCGATTTTCAAAATAGTTAGCTCAGTCTCTGACGGCCTAGTGGTTATCACGCACAACCCTAGATGTGGGGAATGCGGAGATGTTGAGAATTTGATTTTGAGTCCAAACCAGTTGTAACAGAGTGATGCGAAAACTGCCAGCTGCCTGGAATCCTAGTCAAAGGCAAAAAGGAATCTCGTGGTGTGGTCAGATCAAGAGGAAACACCTAGATGTCCTCTATGCTATTCAGTGATCCCTCTGCGCCTAGCGCATAAACCCATGCCTTGTAAAGAGAGCGACTGTGTGCGCCAGTCAACATCAACATCCTATGGCTTTGTCCAGGATTCATCAAAACCCTCCCTTACTTTGACTTAAGCCAAACTATATGACATTCAACCAGCCCCTTGTCAGAACATAGAGGGAAGACTATGTTTACCAAAATCCAAGCTTTTTCCAGATAGCTAAGCAAGAGGAAAGTTATCAAAGAACAAAGGGCAAGGTTTTGCGGACACTGTTGGAGAAGCAATCAAGAAGTAATACACAAGCTTCTTCTTTGGGAACCCTTGCACGGTAAAAACCGAAGGGCAGACCATCGCATACATTCATTGGCCAACTCGCAAAAGACACCAACATACCGAAAGAAAATCTTGCTACAGCAATGGAAGATAGGACACATTGGAAAGATCGCGTCATAGCAGTCCGATCGAGGTCAATCCGAAGATAAGTAAGCAAGAGGGAGCATTATCCTGAACACAGCAAGAAACAGAAGAATCAATCAAAAAATGTGGCCATGAAAAATAAGTTTTCATACTTTGTTGGTGTCCTCCGATGTTGACAATGCAAAGCAGCCAGCACTTGATATGCAATATTCAACAGGATCTAGTTTATTGTGGCAGATCATTGGCTCTGAAACAAACGAAAGATCCCATAAAAAGCATAAATATAGCACAACCTTGCATCAAACAAAGGTACCAGGTGGCAAAGAACAGATACTACAGTTTAAGTGAACATGATACAAATTGTCATATACTGTAGTCCCCTACCTAACAAACCCCCATTTTATTCACAAGCAAGTCAAATCAGCCCTTTCTCAATTAAGCCCACCCTTCCCCTGGCTTTTAGCTAACATATGATTTTGGCTTTCGTAAGATAAGAAATTTAAGAATGATATTAAAGAGAAAATAAACTTAACATTCGAAGAACCAAAGCTTATAAGGGCCTGTTCATATGAGGCAGATTATCCCACCTTCCAGACTATGAGCTGACAAGTGCGATGAATTTGATCGCGTTTATATGCACGATTTCATCCGACCTTCAAGCTTTTCATCCATCTCCCAGCTTTTTGAAAATCTCGTGCAGTTGTGCACAACTAGCGATTTCATCCCACCTTCCAGCGTTTATATGGAAGAATT
This sequence comes from Chrysaora achlyos, assembly GCA_015164055.2. Classification (NCBI taxonomy): domain Eukaryota; kingdom Metazoa; phylum Cnidaria; class Scyphozoa; order Semaeostomeae; family Pelagiidae; genus Chrysaora; species Chrysaora achlyos. The sequence continues at coordinate 8,939 of WUAR02426649.1, forward strand.
TCATCTCATCTCTCGTGCAATGGGATCTCACCTAACCGGGCTGGCTCGTTAAACGCAAAACGAAAACTACCAATAATTTTATAGGAGAGTGGGATCTAGCCTCTCAGCTCATACCGGGATGATTTTCTCGATATCAACAGGCCATAAGATAAATCGTCCCGGAATTTGTATCTGGATCAATTTTCCCCTGAGATATTTCCAAAAATATCCATGATAGCCAGGCGCGGATTAGCTCTCACAAAAGGGCTGGGGATCTCTCTTAGGGCGCCCCTTTTCCCCAAGGTCAATCGTGCTTTTTCTTTTCAGGGGTCACATTTCTATTATAAGAGGTTGGTGCATCAAATCTGACAAAGTCAAGTTTATTGACAAGAGAACACATCATTTTCTAGATCAAAACTTTAACAGAAAATACATACTTTGATATGGTATATAGCCGGCATGATCGGAATCAAATCAAAAAGATTTCAGGATACTTAATTTCCTCATTGGGATGACAGATCAAAAGGCCCTGTTGGAAGGATTTAAAAGTGGCAGAGTTGCCAGGCTTTCTCACCAGTATTGAAACAAATGAAATTAGCTTTAGTACTTCATATTTGTTTCTATATTGGGGCACCCCTTCGGGGGGCTAATCCGCGCCTGATGATAGCTGATTTTAATTGAAGTGATGTATTAAATTCTGCACATGGCAGAACTTTAATTGGTTAGGCCTACTCACCCATTAGATCCAGACTAAAAACAATGTCCATCGTATTTGCATCAAACATTACAATCATTGACGTGCAACCAGCAATGAGAAACGGCGGATCTTTCAAAACCTCCCTTCGTAAACAAATAATAAGATAAAAAATTAATTTCACACTAAAATCAGTGACCTTGCAAGCAAAGTTGCGAGAGTTGCCGAGTGGCGAGCGAGTCGGACTGGCAATCTATAGGTTGTGGGCTCGATTCCTATCCAGGTCAAACTTGTCATGAAAGACTGAGGAAAGTCGCCAGTTCTCTGTAATTCCAGCCAAACTTTAAGTTTTCAGCACACAAATCAATGCATTTGAAAATTTCTGGGCTAGGATGTTTCCACTAGGACGATGCGTTTTTTTCAATTTATCCGTTTTCAAAAAATACACCCTTGGCACCGTTTTCCAAATATCTAATTCTTAAACGTTTCATTTGGAATGCAAGCCTGAATCAGATAAATATTCATCCGCTTTAAGATTTACCGGGGTCAGGAGAAACGGGGCCTGAAATGATACCAAACCATCAGAATATAGAATGTTTCTTTTTCTTCTAAACATACCTAACTGTTTCATCATATTCAAGCGAAGGATCTGCATTCTCTTTGGCATAGTCTTCTTCATAGCCAGCTTCTTTCCAGTAGGCCAATGATGAAACAGAGAAACTATGCTCTGTCTCATCATCTGATCCGTCATCGTCAGCCGCATGAGAATCCTGTTGCTTTTGCTGCTTCTTCCAGCTTGCTATTGTGCTTATAGTCTTGTCTGGAAAAAGAAACGAAGACTAAGGCTGGTTTCATAAGTCGCGCCGTGCAGTGCCGAACCAAGCAACATTTTGTCAAATTCTGCTGGTTCGGCACGGCGCGACTCTTGTGCAACCAATTTTGCTTCTGGTTCTACATGGCGAACCGTACGTGGAGAGCTCGTGGTTTGGGTCGACCTGAAGCGATGTTTGAAACCGAAATTTAGTCGGACCAACGCATGCGCACTGTTCAAGGAATAAGAATCCTTCTAGTGGCCTCTCTACGCTTTGCTTAGTCGCGCATGCGTTTGTTGGGTTCGGTGCGACTATGGTTCGACTCGTATGAAACCAAGGAGTTCTTGGTCGATCCGCAGGCGAATTTGATTTTCTGCGGTTCGGCACGGCGCGATGCGACTTATGAAACGGCTCTAAAATGTCCAGATTCAGCAAACTATTCACAAAATGCTGTTAACTTTGCTTTCTTTGAGATGCAATTAACATCGTCTGTGAGTGAGAATAACACAAGATCATGTAAACATGATAAGATATATGACGAACGAATGAAAAACCGATACTAATATTAAGAGCCAGAGCCAACAGTTGATTACCTGAATCGGACGAAACTGCACTGTCCCTTCTTGCCGAATTGTGCCTTGTCAACGTGCTTGATATATCTACTTCATGTAAACATCTGTGACTGATCATATCGTACACACGCACCTAGAAGAATAGAATTTAATGGACGAGATAAAATGGATACATTTAACTATGGCTGAATTCTGTAATGGTTTCCACGGAGTGATCAATTCAGTTCAATTTACAAAACTTTGAGGAACGTAGCGAAACCTTAAGAGTTCCGGCTGGAGCAAGCTCGTTCTACATTGTACACATAAGATGATAGCTGTAGAAACTTATACAGGAATTCGTGTCATTTACCTTTCCGTCTCCAGAACCGACTGAGAAATGCATATGCTCTGGATGCATTGCGATCGACCAAAATGGCGATGCTAAAGATAAAAATGGTAGAATAACATTACGGATCTAGGAAGGTGCATTATCTTGAAAGCTCATGATAAATGTTAGCATAAACGCCAACTACCTTTCTCTGTACCCCCCCTTAAACACAACTCCCCTGTGGTCTCTGTGGCGCAGTTGTTAGCCTCAGAGTTGGGAGTTCGAGCCACGGTCATGCCATATGTGATTCAAGAGATGATAACCTTGGGCAATTTGTTAGCCTAAATGTGTTTACGCCCAGGAGAATAAATGGGTAGGTAGTTATGTGCCCCGTGTGTGGTTGCACCAAGCTATATGCTATATACATCCAGACCAGGAGAAATCTGAACAGTCAATAGAAATGAGACTATAAAATTGCCCATGTTTATTTTTCAAATGTTGAATATTGAATCTCCAACTCGAATTCTTAAGATGTGAAGCATAAATAATGAAGAATAAAAAAACTTATGATTGCCTTAACCTTAACTTATAGTAAATAAGCCCCCACTTTTTAAAGCCCCGGGGGCTTGTTAAGTAGAGCTCTTTCTTTTGTGGCACTCAAGAAGACAGCAAAATAGGGAAGTGAAATTAGAAATCAACAGTGCTTAACACAAGGGCATACTGAAAGAAAGATGGTTGGGCATAATGAAATGCACAAAAATGAAACTTACACGATATAATAGGCGATTGATAAATCATTGCCGATTTCTCAATATCCCATATCTGCAAACAAAAGAAAAAGATTGTCAAAGCTTTCTTTAAGGTGCATGTAAGGTTAAATCTGATCCTATGTTTTTGTCACTTTTTCTGGTGTAGAATTTTGCGCTGATTCCAAATATCTAAGTTATTTGGCCGAGAATTAGCTATTTGCCCTTTTTTCTGTGCAAGACGCGATCAAAAGATGCCCCCAGTGACGTCACGAAGACCCGTCGTGTTGTGACTGGAAGCAATGTCTAAGTCAAATGGACGATAGCGGACCACTGCAGCACAGGTCAGTTGAACCGTGTAACATCAAGATGGATCGAGCAATCGGAAGTTTAACAAGATGAAAAATTATGATTTCATTTAACAATTCGTTGGTTTACATTTTGAATAGTCAATCAACTTGTAGGATTTATGACCACACGTAAAAACCCATGTAGCTTGACTGGCTGATTTCAAAATGTAAACAAAGCTACAGCTTGGCCAAGTACAAAATTTTCCTATGTTGGGCACACCTAATCGCGGGCTCGTTAGCAATATATAGTTGGCCGAATTTAAATCTATTATATATGGAAAAACTCCTTGACAACAACAGCCGCTAAAATGAAACAGATTTGAGGAAGCGAAATATTCAGGCCCACCCGACCGTTCCTAAGTCGGTTGAGTATAAAACATCACCTTGAAAGTTCTGTCTTCAGAGATGGTGACAAATGTTGATATATTGTGTGGGCAAAAAATAGCGCCAGTGACCGGACCATTATGGCCTTCCAAAGTAGCAACCAATTCACAGGACTAAAAAGAAAAAAGGGGAACTTTTGTAAATACGAAATGGAAGTCAGACCTAATCAGTTTCTCTGTAGCTAGTAAAGAAAATAGATGCTATTTAGAATTTAATGGTATATTACATTATCGTTATCTTTTCCTTGTCTTTAAAAACAATTTTGTTTCTTACGTAGTAAGATTTTGTTCCCTAAATCTTTTATTTGATCCCGTGTCTTGTACGTCAAGTTGTAAATTAACTGCGAGAATAGCCCTGGGCTCAGGGTTGCCAGATTGCTGAAACGGTTGGAGGCCTAATATTTTGCGGTTCACGGCCAAATTCGGCCAATTTTTTTCTGAAAGATGATTGAACTCTTTACATCTAATAATATACCATTTGTATATAATAACGACGAAAACGGAGATGATGAGCTCAGCTCACTAACATGAAATATGTTTACTTGTAATGTTCACAAACGTGTTGATTTTCATTCGTATTTTTGCTTCTCTTCTTACGGCCAAAATAAGGCCAAATTTCAGTTACGGCCAAAATTTTTTTTCTACAGCCAAAGGCTCAAAAATTCGGCCAATTTTGTGAAATTTGGCCGTCAAAAAGGCTAAATGGCAACCCTGCCTGGGCTATTTTAATGGTCCCCCTGTGCTCAGCACAGGAAACCCATACCTTGCGAGGATAGCAAGCGTATGTGCCTATGAATCAATAAATTAACTCACTGATGAGGTTGCCGATGGCAACGAAATATTTGAGATAAATATGGTTAATTTTAATGATTAGATAGTTGCATTGCATGTGGCTTAAAAACAATGTTAAACTATACAAAACTACCAAACTATAGTTAGACGTCACGAGTGTGACATAAAAAAAACTGTTCTTACAATATGGGACTACCCAGGTTGGATGGACTGCCAACTCCAATTTCAAATGTATTTAAAAACTATTTCATGCTAAAATATTTATTTTGTGGAAGCAACGCAAGAAGTTTAATTGTTAATTAATCACTTGCCTCAATGTTGATTATCCAGACTTCCTTTTCAATGCAAGCGGCGATAAAGAAATCGTCAGGACTGAAGCAAAGATGGTTGCAATGACCTAGATCTTTTGCGATTTTCACACCAACCGTAGGTGTACCTAAAATTTTTGATAAACTTGTTAATTCAAGTAATTTTAAATAACCGATGAAGAAAATTCATAAGACATTTTACTAAACGGAGAATTTGTTGTTCAATAATATCAGCTGCGCATGCGTATTTAACCCCAACCCATATCGAATCTAACAAAATTCTTGGAGCGGTAATTCTACTTTTCAAAGTACAAGGCATGCTCTGGTCTTCCTTCAGAACGTACAAATCTTTCGCCTTTTACTAAAGATTTCCGTGGAGGAGGACAAGTGAAT